>JACXSJ010000673.1:50657-67096 GCA_014851325.1 Pentalonia nigronervosa | reverse complement strand
CGTTCGCGCGTCGTATATCATCGTCATACACGCAGTGTACACTCTCGTATACGTATATATTATTTTATAATCGATTTCGTTCAGCCTACGCTGAAATAGCGGCAGCCGGGTTTGCGGGGGGGGGGCGCTCTTGTATAAATATATATATCTGCCGAGATTTTTGAGGGGGCGGTGATGCGGTAAGGGTGCAGGTAGACGACGTATATAATATATATCAGCCCCGTGGACTTTTTATCGATTCGCGAGCGGCGGCGACGACGGGGAAAACCCGCGCCGGTGTTCGCGTTTGCGCGAGCGCGCCCGTCCGGCCGGCCGCCAACGCCTCCGCAGCGGCGGCGGCGGCGGCGGCGGCGGCGGCGTATTGTTTTTATTATTATTTGCGCGCTCGGCGACGACGGCGCGACGCGCGACAACGACACCGCGGCAGCGACACACACACGCAGTAGCCGCCAGTAACAGCTGCGCGCCGTCCGCCGACGGTCACACGACGTTCGCCGTCACACTTTTTTTGCCGCCGCTGTCGACGACACTGACGCCATGTCGGTTGTACGTACGTTCCGCACGATGGACGTGGTGCTATTTGTCGCGTGTTCCTGTACGTTTTTCGGAGAGTTTCACACGTCGTCCGCCGCCGTACCGTACAAGGACGGTAAGTCGATATGATCCTCTGCCTCCACAAACATAATGTTATTATTAATACTGCATAACCATATCGATTTCGTCAATTGTCACGATAATAATAATTTAATGCTTTAGCCGTCACCCCATGGCCTATAATTGTGTGGAGATAATAATTTTACCCATATATTATCATTATTATATAAATTGAATTTAAACCGATATTCTGATATTTATCGTGATAGATGTATCGCTGCAGTACTTGCCCGTTGTACACGAATTGCAATACATTTTACAATACTTATTAACACGTCGTCGTCATTGCTGTCATATCACCATCGCGCCATTATTCGACGTTCGCCACTTGTTGTGCTCCTTTCGTGCAGAAGTCGCTACCGCCGCGCCGCCGCTCCGATCGAAATAATGTTTTATTACCACCTGTTTCCCCGCTCGGCGGCCGCCCCTAGAGGCTATCACGCGACCGTTTAATAATTTATAATAATAATAATATTATTTTAAGGCTTCTTCTACGTCTGTCCTGTTTGATTGTAGCACGCAGACTTTCAATACGATATGGCGGTGTAGCATTAATAAGTCGTATTTAAGTCGCAACTCATTGTTTAAATTCCAATTATAGCAGCAACATATTGTGTTTACCTTGAACTCGTGACACTGAAATCCGTGCAAACCTTTTTTTTAGGCAAAAGTATATTTTTGTCAAGAGAAATGTAAATATTTTTATTTTTTACACATTTCATGTGTTACTACGTCTGCTTTTAAGGGGGGAGGGGGAGAGATGAGAGAACCGTGTTTTCTTTATATGCTTTGGACTCGCAACATAACACCTCTTATTTTGTCTATTTTCAACAATACTTGGAATATTATCCGAAACAGATGGTGAAAATACAAACATTAGCCTCGCGACCGATATAGAGACTTACGATTGTCTACGGCGGTAGGACTCTATTTTTAAATCAATTATTTTCACGACATGACGTTATTGCGTTCACTTTTATATACCTGCATGCACTCGAGGGATTTAGTATACAAAAATATTCAATTTACCGGGCAGATCGTTTATCCTGTTGCAAGAGTCAATACATATTATTATTCGAATCGCATACAGCTAATTAATGTCGAAAATCTATAGTGTACAAGTGTAGGTGCTCTGCATGTGGTTTATCGTCATACCAATATAATATTATGAATATTTAAATGTGTAGTAAACTGTGGTGCAAGGAAACAATAATAATATTATTGCGCGTGCGGCGTGCAGTATACATTTAAGACATGGCATTCCAATTTATTCGTGTACACGATATACATAATTATAATAATAATAAAATATATTAATAGGTTTATGTGTATTATAAATTGGGCGTCAGTCGACCATTAGATGCAAACACCATAGTAGCTAATAGCAATACAGTACACAGGTGGATTAGAAAATGTTCGTGTGTGGTTCACATAAACATAAATTGTTCATAAATCGTTAACAATGGTCCCGAATTCATTTTCAAATTATCTTTAGTCAAATTTAAAACATCGTCAAAGGTATCACTTTTTTAAAATTCAAATATATCTTTAGTTTCGATTACATTTCTGGCTTTATATTATTATATTAGTTAAAAATATACTATACAGTTGGTATATTGGTAGTTATATTATATATCCTGAAAATTACAATAAATATAATTGTATTGTATTCGCTAATTTACCTGCGTACAACATAGCATATTACTAATAGTTTTACGTTACTTGATAAAAAAAATATTTAATAACAAAGAACAAACAGAACATTTAAACTTTTGAAAGACCATGATAATATAGATTGACTCATGAGATTATAGCGTAAAATATGTTTTAATTATAATTTGAAAGGAAGTCGAATACCCTATTTTAACTTTTATACGATAAAAATACATATTTTTTATATTTTATAATTAAAATAATATTTTTTTTTTTTACAATGTTTTAGTGATTTACATACTCTCTTGTCTATATAACCATTTAAAATACCTATAATTAAGCTATGGTATAGATAAACTACCGGCACAATACAAAATAACAGTAAACCAATTTACCTATCAATAATTTATTAATAAACATATCTGTGTTACTTGTTTTCTCGACATAAGTATCTACACTACTACAAACTAATAACAACTCATTCAGTGGATGACAAATCCATTTGATTTTTTAATTTGAAATGTAGTTCTTTTTTGTTATGAACCGCGACATGATAGTTATTACTTATTAGCCATTGGAATTTAATTATTTAAAATATGTTTTATGCATTGTTATATTCAATTTTAAAAATGTTCATAAAGTTTTTAAGCGTCTAGCCTCAGAGTTAAATTAGGTTCACAGATGCTATGTTTTTATTCCAGTCATTCCTGCAAACCATAAAGACTTAATCTAAATCGTGATAATATTATACAATAATAAACTAGTAATTACTCAAGAGAATGTAAGCTAATTTATCTCTCTCTGAACCACATGCAATGTAAACAAAAAGCATCCATGCAAAGTCTTTTTTTATGGTTTTTGATAAATCTTATGTGTTAAGAGTAAAATTATCCTATGATAAAAACTAGGTTTATAGAAAATAATATTTTTGAGCTTTCAACACATAATTTTAGGTAAAAAATAGTGTACATATTACCTATTTAAATTTATAAAACAAATTTTTATTTCTAAAGAAGAATATAAAATTAAATAACAAATAAAATATCAAATTGATATGTCAAACCCTCAAAAATAAATATTATTCTATACAGTTTTTGCAATAGGTGATTACTCTACAATTACTCAAAGATGATTTTCTGTAAATTCATTTTGTTTTCGTTTCATGAGGATCGGATAGAGAAAACAAATAACGAACTGACATCCCCATAAATCATAATATACAAGCTAAGAGAGAAATTATGTGTAACAAAGAAACCGTGGTTTTGACATTTTATTTATAAAATTTGTACTTATTTACTGTGGTACTAGTGATAATAATAATTACCATTGTGAATCTTTTAAAATGATCATCATTTCACAATAACTTATAATAATTAAATAACTATATACTTTAAGAAAAAAAACGATTTACTGATAATCATGACTCCATATAATGTTTTAATGATTTCAATATACATAAATGCATAACATTAAATCGTTTAACATTATAATTTCCAATTTAAACAATATATAATATAGTGCATGGCATTTTTATAGACAATCTAATAATCACGATTAAACAGGAACAGTTTTATTTACATCATTAATTTATTTGGAAAATATTTAAATTTGTAATTTACCATTAATAATTGTGAATTTAACTAACTCGAAATAACTGTTCAGGTTTGTAATAATGTTATTTTTAATTTGACTAGCAGTCAAATACTCAGAATTCTTTCTATTTACATTTTAATAGTAATAAATTATTAAAAAAAAATCGCTAACATTTAATTTTTCCAATTAATTTAACATTTATAAATTATTACTTATTTATTACAAATATAAAATTCTAAACAGAATTATAAAAAAAAACTATGATATTAGAAACTCCTAATTTTTTTTATAAAAGTACAAACTTTTTAATGTAAATAAAGAATATAAACTCATGTTGCTATATTTTTATTTTGTTTTACGGATTTTTAATGATTTTAAACGAAGCAAGACTCTGTAGGTAGTAGAAACACAATTAAAAACAATAGCGATTTTTCCCTTGGTAAAATATCGTATACCCTGATATTGCCCATAATCTTTTTTTCTTATAGAAAGTAAACTAATAGTAATTTGGAACTCAAACTTTCTGAAGCGTAATGTAATGTGCCGTGCTCTTAAATTCAATAATAACTTTGTATCTTTTATGTCCCGTATATTGTATATATGGTATAAAGTATAAACGTTTAGTCCTAACTGCAGACTATACTTCCATGAGTTGTTTAAATGTTTGTACATTTGGTACTTCTAAAATTACACATTCTTCCTTGACACAAATTTTATAAGATTTCACATATGACAAATAATAATAGTAAGTATTAATAGATTAGTTTTAAATCATATACCGGACACCAAAAGTTCGAACTGAAAAAGTTTATTATTTCGTATTATTCACGAACTTCAAAAATAATGTTTTTGAACAAAAAACAAACGCATTTTGGAAATTTCTGTTAAGTTTATTACTTTTAAAGGACTAAACATAGCTTATAACTAATATAGGATGTCTAATCTTAATAATAAAGAACATCTTTCAGACTTTTAAATATCTAACTTCTATAAATATATATATAAGCGAATAACTTATTTTTATTTTCGTATTGCAATACGTTTCACTTTCAATATATTTATTCGATGTCATTTAAAATTAGTTTGTTTTGTTAAAAGTCAACAGTATCTGCTATATTTTAATATATAGTCATATCATATTTTTATTATAGTATAGTAGTGTATGTACTATAGTATAGTATTGTAGTAATATTTGAGGAGAAAAAAACAAAACAATTTTTGAATATTTATGAATGATGAAAATTGTTTTTAATTATCTATATTATACAGATTCTAAACAAGGAAAATAATCATAATTAAATTGCTTATACGTCTTAATGAAATACCATTCAAAAACCAATTGAGTACTTAAAACTATTATTGTTTATTACTCAAATAATTTATTGCTGCAGTCACCTTGAAAAATAATTTTGACCATAATAATTGTAGCATTATGAAGTTATTTGGTCTACAATAAAACACATTATATTAAAATTAATGCATACCTACTAAAGTCGATTTGGATATTTTTTTATACTGAATACAGTAGTGAGTACCAAAATAAATAATTGTATTACTTAACGTCTTTACCTTGGTATGAAAAATCAAATGTTTCTTATTGTATAGTTGTAATTAAATCAAATCAAAATGCGTATGTTGTTGAAGGTACAGCGCTAATTATACAAATACAAAGTGGAACAGGAAGAACTGACAATTGTAATTAACTAGGTAGTAAGCAAGGGACAGTGACCTACTGTAGATACACCAGATAACTTTTTTTTATACAATCTTGTATCTATCGATTACAAACAATGATATCAGTGAATTTTAATATGTGCATCAATGTTTTAAAAATAATGTGTCTTGCCCACAACTATATCAAAATACATTTCCAAAAAAACTCATGACATAATTGTCTATTTTTAAATAAAACAGATTAATATTTTTGTTGTTACTCGATCCATCATGTGAGCCAGAGCCAAGAGCAAATAGCTTATGGATATTAAGATGTATAACATACCTATTATTATAGTAATATCTAAATTATTGGTAGATACATTACACCTCTTGAATCTTGGTCATTATATCCTGCTTGTGTTTTTATTTTCGAATCTTCATATTATATTTTAAGACGCAAAATTAATAAAATTATATTTTGAATTATTAAAATGTAAGATTTTAATTTGAAAGTTGTAACGCTTTGACTGTGTATGTCGGATATAACCTAATTCTTTTGCCCATACCCGTGTTTAATTATTATTGTATATAAAGTATAGGTATACAATATACATATAATTAAACTTGGTGTATCTATAATATAAAAATATGTTGATTGCTGAATTCGAAATTTGAACAAAATGTTTTGCAATCTATCATTACATTTTTTATGAATAAGTGTAATTTATTATATTACATAATATTACCTTTATCTCACATAAAAATATGTATGTTAATATCAGCGGCGATAAACTTACTAATCAAATTTAATGAAACTGTAATTAAATAGTCGTATATCTTAAGCTAGATGGCTATATTCGCTTAAATAGTTTTAAATTAATTATGCTCATCAATAACTAAAATAATACAATCATTTCTCTAGTACAACTGTTGTAGTAGGTATAATTCGCGAATGTCATAATGAACACCCACTGGTTTTTACTTATGGAAATGAGTATTCTAACGACAGGTGTTTTATAATAAAATATTCATACAACAAAGAAGACTACAAACATAATAAAACTAAACTTTTTAATAGAAATTTGAATTAGATGCTTACTTAAAAATCGATAATCTCTTGATAATTTCTTCAATATTCATCTACGATATAAATTATATTATATTATATTATTAATCGTATTCTAATAATGTAACAGTAATAAGTTATGAGTTAAAAAAAAAAACATTTGATGATTCGTAAAAGAGACGTTTAGACGTTTAGTCGCCTTGAAACTCATTTTAAACCGTGTATGCATAGAGTAGATACTCATTATTTTTCTGTTAATTGTTTGAATTGACAAGTTTATTTTGACTAATAAACACGAATAATATTCAGACAAGTGCATAGTATAATCTTTTTAACATACATATTTTATCACCTGTCTTTGTTTTGATTTCATAGAATTTATATCTTGTAAATATAATACATTACAACATAATACTACATAATACACAATAAATTTATACTTGATACCATCGTCATTATTTAATGTACCCTATGTTTTATAAAATTTGTATTTAAATTTACATTTTAATAGCACAAGTGTTTCTGGGCAATGGATATTTTATACGATTTTTGAAGTTTTGAAATTTTTATGCAAACATAATTGTTTTTTTTTTTAAATAAAAACGTTAAAATTGAGTGTTTATTTATTGAAATAAAAAATTACTTTTTATTTTGTTGTAGATCATTAATTATTAAAATTGTGTGCGTTTGTTTGAAGTTGTTTTTTCGAATCTGGGCATTCACTACTCATATGTTTTTAGCCGATACTTATACAATTTACCAAACACGCTTTCTATGATTGATACTCTTTATGAAATACAAATATTTCTTTTAAAAAAACCCTTTACAAGGCGTTAACATATAATAAAAGTAAAACCAGTCTACGGTCTTTGTTTTTAGTGAACACAAAATATAGAAAACATTATAAATCTAAGTAATACTGAATAGGTATATAATTATCAGTATTGTTAAGATTACTTAACAAATACATTTTTCATATTTTGAATTTCAGATGTCTTATACTTTTTATATTTTAATTAGGTTAAGTTAAACCTCAGCTAGGTAGTTATGCATTTTATCTATTATGTTTTCTTCGTATTTTATGGAATTTTATAAATTTTAAGAATTATTATAAAATATTATTTTAAAAAATAATTTTTAAATGGTAAAATACAAAACAAAAATATTAGTTGTTGAAATACAATGGTAAAATAGGGTAAAATATATAAGTATTTAGTATTCTGAAATAAAATACAAAATAAAAATATTTTTAAAGTATTTAAAATACTAAAAATGTATTTAAATACTAGTATTCAGTTTCAAGTATTCAAATATTTAACAAGTCTGATAATTATACAAAATGTATTTATATTTATACAATTATTGATATGTGTTTCATAGTGAATAATTTAATAATTGATATTGTTCAATCACCACTCACCACAAACGTTAAGTACTCGTTAAGTAATGTCATATAATTTATAAATTACATTTTCTTTTATTAATTGTAGATATAAATAAAATGATCGCATTGACTAATAAAAAAATGATTTATAGGTACAAAAAAAATATATACATTATTCGTAAATCTTAAATGTTGGAATATTATTAAAATTAGATAATCTATTCATTAAACATCACATATTTATTATATTTATATGTATAAATTTATGTGGTTATGGAAATAGGTAGTGAAATCGTATTTGTAATAAAGCGTCCAGTTGTTTAAAATCTAAAAACCCCGGTATAAATGTCGTATAAATAGTTTATGCGAAAATACTACCAAATTTTCGCTTATAAAAAATATAAATTGTATTTCTGTTAGTGATAATTTTTAAGTTTAAATAGTTAAAACTCCTTAAATTGTAAAGAAATTATACTACTGTTGTAAATGCGTTCTGTTATATTATATCTATAAAAAAAATAAAATAATATTGACGTGATAATTTGCTAGGTATAGGATGATATTATTTAGTCCACTACAATTTTATAAATTTGCCAATTGTACTTGAATACTACTACAGATAATCTGAATTTTTCAACACAGCTATATAAAAATATAATTTTATTATCGAATATCATATGCATACCTAGAACTATTTGGTTCACGACTATGAAAATTAATGTAGTCATCGGGTCTTTTCGATTGCAGCTGTGTACACAGACAGGATCAATAATGCAAGCCAAATATTGCAAAATTGAGAAAAAAATATTGGCAAGTGCTAATTATTTTACGCGTTTATACAAAAAATAAAATAAAAAACGAAGGTTATCGTCACGTTATCATTGCACGTTTGTGTCGTGAACAACATTTTTTCGGTCATAATGGTGTTGGGCGATAGGGCCACAGGGTGACATGTATTTCGTTTATCAGTCGTCTGTGTATAACTACATCCGGTTTAGCACGCGGAAAATGTGATAACAATAATAATGATAATATATTATACAGAGTGGTTTTTTTTTTTTTTGTTAAGGTATGACGATCGTTGTTTTGAAAACGATTAACCATTTTGAACATTTTTTGCACGTGAAGCCATATAATATTACGAACTAATATAATGTAACATGATATGTGTATAAGTGTATACTATGTACATTCGGCTGTAACGCCGAAATTCCCGTTATAAAATAAACGTTATGTTTTTATGTATGTATGTGTGTATGTGTGTATATGTGTGTAGACGAAAAAGAGTTTATAATCAATCAGTTGGCAAATATTATCAAGGATCAAAACTATAGGATGCGGAATAATCTTCAGGACTCGTATCCAATTCCCCTCGATCAGCAGATTGACGACGATAATAAACAGACGTTCACGTACGACCTGGCATCACATCTGCCTGAAATAAACACAGGCAATCAGGAAATACCATTCGCCGTGTTGCCCAACGACCGTCGTTACTATCAACCAGGTAGTCGGTGATGGTCAGCTTTCGAGTAGTAGTTTTTTAGTTATTTTTTCTCTTCGTGCATGAGTCGTGTATGGCTGTAGTATTTTTTTTTTTTTTAATACCCATTCATACGGATCACTGTTAATTATAATTGGAATCCTAGACTACCGCAATGAATATAATATAATTTAGATTTTAGATAACTTTTTTTTATATAATAATTTTATCATATTATTTTATCGTTGTTATTAGTGTACCTAATAGTAATATGATCATAGATTATTATAATGCATAAAACCGAATAGTGCACTTCTGTCTTCGGTGGTGGTCAGTTTTCGAGTAGTAGTTTTTGATTATTTTTTATTTTTGTGCATGCGGCGTATCACTAGTATTTTTTTTTTTTTTTTGTATACCTATTCATATAGATCACTGTTAGCCACACAACTATAATTGAAATCCTAGACTACAGAAGTGAATATAATATATTTTAGATAACTTTTTTTTATAATAATTCTATCGTATTATGTTGTTGTTAATATACCTATAGTATGATCATAGATTATTACATTATATAAAACCGAATAGTGCACTTCTGTAGTCTTCGGGGTAGATAAAACGATTCTAAAATAACACGTTGGTCTACCTCGCGGATAACAGTGGTAACCCATTTCCAAGTGGAAAAAATATTTTATAAACATTTTAATAATGAATCGGTATTGTAATCTCTTGTTTGGCACTATTTTATATATTATTTTGATTTCATTTAAGTGTATGCGTCTGATGACATGTACCCGTGTTTTGGAAATTATTTTTATAATTATTTGTGAATGTATAAACGCTTTGAAATAATTATATATACGGGACTGTATGAAATCCTCTTTATATAATAATATGACTAAAATATATACAGCAAATTAATAGTATATGTATATATTTTGATTATTAAATTAACTATTGTTTGTGGTTAAGTTTTTTCCAGTTTATCTGTACCATCGGACTACGTGCCCCGTAGATATCATAAAAAGGAAAGATCCAAAAGCAGTGAAGTACAAGACAATCTGTCGTATGGATCAAATGGATATGTTTCGTCAAAAGTCACCACGGAGAACACTAGCACCAGTGAGGTATCGATGGATTTACCGCAGAACAATTTTATAAATGCCATGCCTTTTTCAACTTATTCAAAATTCAGCCAAGACGATTACTATTTCTTTGGTACGTTTAATTTCATTCATGGTTCGGTGTATCATTAGTAGTACAAAATATGACCTAACCATCCTTAAAAACGTAGAATGATAATACATAAATTTAAATTAGTATAACTTATAAATTATAAATGTTTTAACGATGTAAGTAGTACGTTTCTTAACACACGAAAGTTAAATATACAAATGCCATAAACGTACGTCATGCATCGTTCAATATTCCAATGCACATACAACTCGTTATATAATATCTGAATTGTATTGATTTTATTATGAAGGCGACAAACTATATTGGCCAGTAGCTAGAGCATATTTTTATGAACAGGGTAGGATTTCTTTAACAGTAATAAAGATAAAAAGGCAGATAGGCAGTAGGGTACCAAAGGGGTGGAGAATAACTTTCTTTTCTTCCCAAATATTTTTTAAAACGGTTTTATTGATTTTATCAGTCAGGGTCAAGTCTATCAAGTTGGTACCGACACATAAAACTAGCATTATTCGAGATATTTTTAGATACTAATAATTAATAATTTAATATTAACCAAATTATTAGTACTTTGGGTAAATATTACACGTCAAAATCTTATGATTTGATAATATATAATATATTACATACATATTTATCTTTCTAATACATTTTGTTATGCAATTAATTATGTAACAATAATTGTTCAAATATTTAAAAAAACAATTTTTGAATTATTACACAAACTAACTTAACATAATCTTAATATTTGACTATGTAAATGATTATTATTTTATGATGTTCATAAAAATATTTAATAGACACAGGGATTACAGGGTTTTTCAATTTATTAACCTAATGAATTACGTACACATGTATCGAGTAACATATAAATAATACGGAGAAAAAAAATTGAGTATCTGCAAATTGTTTAGAATTGTATTCAAATAAGATGATATATATATATATATAAATAAATAAATACACAAAATAATATTCATGATACATTTTATATAGAATTTAACCTGACATTCTAAATGGAGCCTGAAGGGATTTGTAATGTCACGGACTTCAAAATCAAGCAAATTTATTTAAATAAATTCGTATATTTTTTTATGAGTCAAACAATGCACCCGTGCTAATGCCAATTTTTGAAACCTCCCCAAAGGCGACAGGGATCTTAACAAACCCCAAAAGTACACTAGTAAGGTTCTAGCAAATTAGTCTCAATAAATTAGCATGATTTTCTTGGAATTGAACAATGTATTGTTATAGGCGTCAATTTGTTAAACTCACCCCCGTTGGTGATAAAGGTCCTAGCAAAATCTAAATTTTTAGATATCTTGAAAAACAAAGATTATGAGACGCTTTCAAAAAAAAAAAAAATAAAATAAAATAAAATATATTTATTAAAATAATTTATAACTTAAAATACTTAAATATTGTATTGGGTACATTTAAAGATAATAAGGTAATAACAACCACACTATAAGTAGATTTAGATAATTAATATACATTATATGTTAAAACAGATATATAATATTTTATGTTGTTAAACACAAATATTTGTACAATTTAATATGGTATAAATATAATTATAACATCCTTATGGATTGTGGAACTAGCTGTACGACCGAGCAGATAATTGTGACAATTAATAATTACAGAATTTACCAAAAATCAACAAACGTCAAACAGTTAAATTAATGTATTAGTTGCTATGTAATTATACTAGAATACAATCGGGTATGCAATAAAATCTTTTAAAAAATTGAACAGGGTGTTAATAATAATTGGTCTCAAATACATTATGCTAATAATGTATAGAAATAATAACATATTAATCTGTAAAAAATGTATAATAGAGCATTAATTCGAAATCGTGTATATTTATAAATTATATTTTGTTAGAGTAAATAAATAAATAAAACAATTTTAAACAACACAGGGGAAATCGATGTACCATAATAAAGTAGGTGTTGGGTGTACTTCGTCATTTGTTTAACCTAACCTTGGCCCCTGTAATGGATATATTAAATTTGAATTAAATAATATATATTATATACGATAAACGATTTTGAGCGGAGACTATGGTATATATTTCTAAGGTTATTTTTTATTCATTTATATAACTTTTAATAATTTATTTTTCTATTATACTGGTACGGTAGGTTGAACTAATTTTGCCAAAAACAAAATAAATATAAACTATTATTTTTGAATGTGTTCAATGTTGTTTAACGGTTTGAATATTTTCAATGCACTTTTATTATTATTACGAATATTTACATAACATTTTTTTTAAACACGACAAAATAACTAAAATCGTTATTTTTTGTTTAAAAAACACAATTTTGTGAATATTTTAATTTGAAATGTCTGTAAAAATAACTGTGCATATGTATTTTTCTTATTTTTAGTATGGTGTAAGAACAATTTATGAGAAAGCTTGTATTCAATTTTCAAGTCAGAGTTTTTAAAATTAAAAATTAAATGAATTTTGAACTAAAAATAATTTTAATACCTACATTTTGTCTAATTTTGAGCTTCAAACATCAAAAAAATAAAATAAAAATTGCCCATTTATTTTCTTTATTCTTTAAATTCTATAAGTACCTACAACATAATATGTGGGACCTTTTATTATATTATATTCATGCTTTTTTTTGACGAAGCTAGATATCAAAATAATTCAAAAATAACAAAAAAAATATGGACGTAGTCAGAAATCTCAAGTTTGAAAAGGGAGTATCAGCAAAATAATGGTTTTTTATAGAACGCTTAAATATAATATAAATAAATTCAAAGTAATTCAGTAAGTGTAATCACAAAATTATAAATATTAAATATTACAAGCGGGTCAACAATTAATGAATTGACTGTCATAATAAAAAAAAAAACCGAACAATTAGATAAATCCTAATCAATCTCAATCAATCTGATGTGCATCCAACAGACCTGTGAAAAGTGTTTTCATGCTCTTTTAATAGGTTTTTAGTTTTTAATCATAAATTATGTGTTTATGCGGGAAAATGATGGGCCACCGGTACGGTGTTATAATCAATAATTACATTTACTGCCTATGATCTATATAATATACACATATATTTGGAGAGGGCGTTCGACAGCAACAAAGTTTGATAGATTACTCTATTAGAGGGTGATTATAATATCTGAATCCTTTCTATTGCGTTATAAATCCATATACCTATAATACTAAATATTACGCTTAGGTGTAAGTACGGTCTTCAGATTATTAGATAAAAATAAACAATTTACCTAACCGTTTAATAATCATAACAATAAATAAAACGCGTTTTAAAATTGTTAATTTGATACACTTAATAATATATAATATATTTTTTAAACGGATTATTTATTTATAGATTTTATTTGTATATTATGTTGGTTTAAACATTTTAAAAAGCATACTCATTTATGACACATTTTGCAATATTTTAAATTGATTATTTTAGTTAAATAAACTCATATGATTACGTAAATTCCATTGTATTTTTAAAATGTTGTATATGCGTTTGCAACAAGCTCCGAGACGAGCATAATGCCTCAAAATGGAAGAGGATTTAAGAATATAAATTTTACGTTTGATTTTTTTTTTTTTGCACGAAATAAAAAAAAAATGGATCACAACATTTGATTATATGTAAAAATAAAAAACATTTTTACAAAAAAAAAATAAACATAAATATAAATAATATTTGCTGTTATCATTTTATATCCCTGCACTGAAAGAAAGCTCTTGAAACCAGTGCGTTCTTTACCAACAGACGATTTAGTGATTTATTCGTTTCAGTTCGTTATCATTCTATATAATATTTCGATATCATAATATTATTACTTACAACTGTGTAGGTACACACAATTTGTTAACAAATAATTAATATAATTCGTTCGATTGTGTCGTTTTACAGCCAAAGCCGCTGGCGTCGGTCTAGCCGTCCTGGTCGTCTTGCTCATATCATCCATAGCGTGTTATAGGTCAGTATTAACCGGTAAAAAAATACTGTAACCTCCTAAACGATTGTAATCCGTCACATTTTTCTCGTGAAATTTTAGAATGCAAAAGAATAACAAGGCTGCTGCGGACATAGAGTACCCGGCGTATGGTATCACCGGACCCAACAAAGATATGTCACCCACTGGCGACCGGCGCTTGGCACAGTCCGCCCAAATGTATCATTATCAACACCAGAAACAACAGATCATCGCTATGGAAACGTGAGTAAAAAGCATGTTAGTTCTTAGTTCGTGTTAAAAATATACCATTCGAAGTGGGTATACTGCCGAGAAACAAAACTTCTAAGCGAATTCGCCGATTTTAATGCGTACCTATAATACTTGAATATTAATTATATCATTATAATATAGTACGTTTTTTAAATTGTTTTATTCGACACAATATAATAGTTAATACGTCATAATATCATATAAAACGTATAGTATAGATTTAGTGGCGGCGTGAACTTTTTGAATCTTTGTAGAAAATTGTTGATTACACTTAAGTAACTCGCAGAGGGCTAATTCTAAACTGGATTACATAATATATTAATTATAACAATTGCTATGATATTTGTGTTAAGGGCTTGAGGTCTTATACGATAATCGCACACCGGACCCGCCCACCCACCCGTTACAGATATAAGAAATTGCTTCAAAATATAGGCCTACATAGTCCCGTTGCCACTAAGCACAGTTAGTGCATCATCATATCAGTCAATCGAACAGTCTTAAATACCAGTTGAATTTCCTATATTAAATATTTATATGTTTATTTGATCTTTTTGTACATACCTTTCGATTAATGCACGAACAAACTCTCCTAACAGCGGTTCTTTTGATGTTACATTAAGCAATGTCTACTGTATATATTATAATTATGTAATGGTGAACTATATGTGATATGTATACTCGTACACGAAAATTTGTCAAAAATCAAATTAACGGTAACCTTTGCTTGGTTTGTACACCGGTGTAAAACCAATCAAATAAATTTAAAACGAATGAATTTGTCGAAACATATATATATATATGGTATTAATTCTTGTAAGTGCTCCGATACCAATGCTAGAAAAAATAAGTAAAACACAAAAATCGGGCAATCGAAATAAAATGTCTGCAAGGTAAAAACAACAACTACAAACTGTCTTCGTTATCATAACATAGTACACTCGGAAATGCAATCATCTCACGTCATGTGCCTACGCATGCCATAATAAAAAATATGTAATAAATAATTATTGTTTGATTGGCAGGAACAGCACGGTGAAAGAAAGTCGACGTGGTTCAGTCAGCGATCCGGACAGCGATGACGACAACGAAGAAGGCGATTACACGGTTTACGAATGCCCGGGATTAGCACCTGTACGATATTTTTTGATGTAGTCTTTAAAAAAAAAAAAACATTTAATAAGCAATTGGACGTGCATTATTAATATTATTATACGTGTCGCATGATACTTTTAAGTGTTCGTATATATAAAAAATATTAAACATAATGGATGTGCATGTATTCGTGTTCCAGGCAGGAGAAATGGAAGTGAAAAATCCACTGTTCCTGGATGACAACACGCCGGCGTCTCCTAACGCTGTTTTAACCAGTAAAGACAATATTCTGGAAAATGGTGCCATACCGACAGTTCCCGTCCCATAATAGATTACCGTCACCTCTATACCACTCTATAAAACATCCGTCTATAGATATAAAAGTGTCAAAAACAACACTATTTTTAATTTTTTTTTTTTTTTTTTTTTAATTT
>JACXSJ010000673.1:0-50557 GCA_014851325.1 Pentalonia nigronervosa | reverse complement strand
ACCATACGTGCGTAATTCTGCAGAACGTGCACGATATCAAACGCGACCACTGACTGAATTCGTGGATACGGTCCACGGAAAAAGTTTTGAAATTTGCGTTGTTTATTTTTTTTTGCGATTCCTCCTCCTCACTCTCAACCACTCATCATCGTTAATATTTGAAATGGTCTTTGGTGGAACATTCTTATCAAAAGGATAAACAGATTGGGCGTCTGGGCGGAATATACCATAATATTATGCTTGTGTGACGTCGAAGTCACTACTCCTTAAAACTGACATTGTTCTGAATGATACTTTTTAACATACATCACTGTCTATAATTAATGTGCCATCCGTCAGGCGGACAAGTAACTATAATCCCTTAAACGCGAAAATTTTCGTTAATTCGATATATTTTTTCCTAACACGCGAGTCCAAAAACATTTGAAATAATAATGTTTTGTATTTTTCAGAATATCCGGAATTTCTTATCGAACACGACAATAGTGAGTTCTTTTTTGTTGTGTTTTTTTTTTTATTTAAACAAAAATTATTTTAAGAACATTTACCTACCCTCCCAAAAAAATAACTGATGAGCTTAAAATGACCATTGAAAACCATTATTTATTTTGTTACAGTTTTAAAAGTATTTACGAAAAATCTATACCGTATTTTGAAAGAAATCTATCGAAAAAAAAATCTAATCAATACACGTATCCTATTCTTGATTTTATGTAATCCCTACCTATTTACCACAGATCGGTGTTTTTCACGATAATGCGCGTTTAATAAACGATATTTTCCTATAAATTTTCATCGAGTTATAGTCAACAAAGGTAGTAAACGTTTTATGGGACAAGACGTATCCAGCTATTTAAATTTTACAAACCGTTTTAACCTCGTACTACATATAATATATATAAATATCACAAGCACGTAAATATTCTACAAACGAATAAATTTATATCATATTCGGATATTATACTATTTTAAAACAATTTATTATCATATATTAATAATATATACACATATTAAACAAATCATATTTTATCCGTTGGCAACATATTTTAAATGTCTAATTATTTTGTTATTATATTGTTTTGTTCGTATAATAGAATACGTTAGTTTTAATACCAATGTTAATTAATATTAGTCAATTCATTTTTGTTTTTATTTTAAAGTCTTCCAAATGTACTAGACCACTCAAACTCTTCCGCTCGATATGTATATATATATAGTTATATTACACACACACACATATATATATTATCTTTACTTATAATATAAGTCAATGCTAATAGGTATATACATAAATATATAATAGATATAAACTATATTCAAGCTCTAATTATTATTGTTAAAGAGTATTTTTGAACAGATTTTTTACGTGAACAATTATTATTCGTTCAGATCAGAATTTGTACAACGTAGGTACAATTATAACACTACTATATTATATATATATATATATATATATATATCTACAGACAGATAGTTTAAACGCAATTCGTGTTTGAAATTGAGTAAAGCCAAGTTGTGACGGAAAAAAGCTCGGTAGAAATACACGAAAAAAAATAGTTATTTTATGACGAGAAAACATTTATGCACGTCCATATTTAGATATTTAGAACTTGAAATGTCCGTTTTGCAAATTGACGACGCGTTACCAAAAAAAATAATATTTAAAAAACAAGCTCAAACCGGAGTATCCGTTTTAATGTTTAAAACATAATTTGTGTTAAATAACTCTAATCACATTTTTACATTTCTAACCTACCGACAGGAAATACGTAATTATTAAAGTAAATAATAATCTTAACACGCTTAGGTGTACAGAAATCTTGTCTCAACTATATCGCAGTCGTCAAATTACCGAAAAGAAATTATTAGAAAATCAAGAGATGCATAATATATACACATAACTGCGGTAATCACACGATGTACAAGGATTATATTCAAATTTGTGAATTCAATAAGATTTCAAACGTATCGAGCGAGACAGTTGTAGATTATATATTATAATATTATATTATTATTATTATATTGTATAAGTAATCTTACTTATTGCCCGTTGCCCAGGTATTTAAATTTGAAGTGGTTGTCAATTCAAATGTTTTGGAAATCCTATCAATTAACATGCTAAATAACTTGTAAGTTAAGCTAAGTCAATTTATTTATGGTAATTCGTAATATATATATATATATATATTATTCATCATGATTATAATTATTATTATTATTGCAGGTATACTATTAATATTATTATATTGTTAACAGAGTTTGAAATATTTTAACTAAAAGGAAAATCTACCAAATACACCGCATTATTATTATACTGTAATGACTTCTCGTTTTGTGTATTTATTTATGTCGTACCTATATACTACCTAAATTATATAGTACTTACCTGTGCAGGCGTAGTACAATTTGTCTGCTGCAGAGCTACAAAAGTAAGTTGTATAATACACATCTGTGACCGGTGACAGTGCGTGTAAGTAATAGTAATAATAATTCTAAACACCCGACTCGGCGGCCCACATCATAAAATTATTATGCAATTATTTACGCGGGTATGGTGTTTCGCTTTTCGTGTTACTTCCGATCCCGTCGTTGCTATGGATCAATACTAATATTACTGAACTCGAAGACTGGAAATTACCATTTGTGCCGAAAAAAACTAAATCGTTTTGGGTACAGTCGATTTGCGTCAAATTTACCTGCGTAAACGTATTATATAATTCATATTTAAAAATTACATAGTTTATAATAAAAAAATTTAAATATCAATTAAAATTAAACAATGATATTCAGTTTTGCATAATAATAATAATAATTTTTTATTTTTATTTTTCTACATTATAATAGTTATAATACACATTTCTTTTTCAAATCATAGCCAACAGTCCAAATTTTTAAACAAATAATATTATCAATAATACACATTTTTTTCAAACGATAATCAATATAAGGTACATTATCTTTATAACTTATAATATCATAATATATTTTTTTTCAAATAATAACCAGTTACATAATTTTTTTAAATCATAGTCAATAGTACGAATTTATTAAAAATTCTTATCAATTCACTTTTTTTTCCAAATAGTATTCATTATTAGGTACATTTTTTTTTTTATAAACTATAACAACTTAATATTATTTTTCAAACACATATTTTCTTATAATAATCAATCACACACATTTTTATATAATAACTATGTTGTGTTTTTAAGTATGAATTATAAATGTTTACGCAGGTAAATTTAGCATGAATGAGCTGTTGGAAAAACGTACCTTTTTTATATTGGCGCAAATAGGCAATGCCCCAATGACTCGCAACACAATAATAATACTATTATGCCTATTGCACGGTGTCAATAAAAACGTACGCCGATAGTGTATTTTCACACTGGTTCAAAAAATTAAAACACCAGATGTTTAATGGATATCGTTCTCCGATCTATTTAGTCCTTTGTCGGCGGACCGCTTATTTGTAATAAAGAGCGGTTCGCGGAAGTGTGTCTCCAGTACAAACAAATGTACATATATTTGTATAGTATGGGGTGAAAAAAAATTGGAGATTCTAAATATGAAATAATAATACACGTTTATGGGTGGCGGCATGAAAACAAAAAAAAAAAAAAAAGAAGAATATTATAATATAAGTAAGTGCTTATATACTGCTTTATGTTTTCATTATTATTTATTTAATGGAACTTTTCTGATAGACGTGAATATTTTGTTTATTTTTCAATCATCTGCACCACAATAATAAGTAGATTGACTGAAATAATATGCAGATGAGATAATCTCGTAAAACAGCGCACCTACGATTAATTTTAAATAATATTTTGTACGTAGGGTGATTGACTATATTATCTATTTATCTATAATATTATAATATAGGTAATATACCTAGTACTTGCCTAATACGAAAGAATTCATAATACCTATTTCGGATATGATGTATACTTAAATATCCACCGCTTACAAAATCTTTGCTATTTCAACTTTTTTCATAAATATTATTATACTGCAGCTGAGGATAGCACATGAAAGTTATTTAAATGTATACAGAGCATTTCATCAACACCGCCACCCCACGTAAATGCATTTTTTAAATACTTAGATAATTTTATCATTAAATGTCCTGTAGTGTAGTTCAAAATTCGAACGAGAAGTTTGTGAGCCATTAATCTTTATGCGTATAGGTATACTAAAGATATAATAGTTTTTTTTATAAATTAACATAAAATATTAAAAAGGTAAATGTAATATTTAATCTAGTTTACTTATGTATTTAACTCAAACAAATTATAAAATTTTAGTAAATTATTATAATTTTCAAATCATCATAGGCTCAACTTCTTGTAAAACCAGAACAAAAACAATAACTTGTATCTTATTATTTACTATTATATGCATTGTACTTAAGTTAAGTTAAGTCAAGTTCAAACTTCAATTTAGACGAATCGGCATTTAAAAAATCGTCTGTTTAACGATTTACAATAAAAAAAAGGGCGTATTTCTTATCTGAAAAAAAGTTTGTAACCACATGACACTATCCCATATTAAATGGTAAAAAAAAACCAATATACCGATTTGAAAATATAGTCCTGCTATAATATACCTAGGTACTTAAAAATTCCAAAAATTAGAATGTGTATAAATGCATTATTAAAGGAAAAAATAGGGGTGTGCGTGCTTGGTGAATTACCCTGTATATATTTTACGTTAAATTTAATGCATTTGACTGCAGGGGATATCCGATGTAGTATACAACCGCAATCATCGACAATCGACCACAAGTCTACGAACCACGTTTCGGCATATATTTTAATCGCATTTAATTCACGTAATCGTGACGAAATGTTTTGCTGACATCTCTCTAAAGCAGTGGGCTTGATGTGTGAGTATGAATTGGTGAAATAGAAAACGCGTTAAATTTTGATGTCGGCTGAAACGGATCGAGTGTGATGTATATAAAGGAAGTTACACTACTAATCAGTACTACAGCCTACAGGTATGAAACATTACGTAATAGATAATATAAATATTAATGAAATGAATAGGTAACGAATATACAACTAATTAATGATAGTAACGAAATCGACGTTCGAAAAACTTAGTATCGTACTGCAACGTAGTCGGAGAAACCTTTTTACTTTATTAGTTATCCGGGGAAGGTTTTCTATTCCTTATGGATAAGTTTTCCGTAGCTGAGGGTTAGAGCACTAGTGTATGAGGTTTTTATCAATAAAATACACGTTTGGTTTGCATATCTAGAATAATTATTATATATTAAAAAGTACTTTACTGTTCCAGAAGATGGCTGTTAATATGTGTGGGTATCGGTGAGTTCGATCGTGTTGATCGTGTCTGTCGAACTGACTATACATTATACATGGTGTTTGTTGGCGTAGGCCTTACAATATTATGCGTGTGTGTTAATATTATTATATCGGTCAGCAGTTTATCGTACATAATGTAGAATTTATATATAATATACATAGGTGTCAATGGTGTCATGTAACATACTTATAATATTGTTACAGTATATACAATACTATTAGAGCGTATACGCCTAATTACATTGGTACAATTATATACCTACCGTTTATGATAGTATATAACTGTAATAATTACGAATAAAATTCCGAGCCTTTTAAATTCATAGTTCGAAATGCAAAACTACATTTCATTCATAAAATATGATGATGATCGTTATGAAGCCGTACCTTTGTATATAACTATATATCGCTGCATTTTATGTATAGCCGTATAGGTGATATACTGATATATCACAACTACCTCCTAAGGAAAGAAGACTTGTACCCATAGGTGGAAATTCAGTAAAATTTCCGGGGGTTAATATTTTTAACATCGATGTAAGTGAGAAAGCTTCGATCCCACACAACTAAAAACCTCTCCGTTTTGAGTAGCTAAGTCCCCGTAAGCCTCCCCCCGATTTTTGACCATGCTCATACCCATTGTCGGCATTCACCGGCAATGAGGTATAGTTGTATTAATGCAGATCTCCCATCGATGTTGGTTCAACGAGGAATACAAAAATAAAGCTATAGAAATAATAATCAATAATCATCTAGATTTTAGACGATTACTACAATGTAATTTATAGAAAATTAACAATTAACACTTCATAAAAATTATATAAAATACCTCTAAAGTCTAGATCAGCAGTTTCCAAATTAGGTACTGCGAGAACTTTTTGGCCGCATAAGCACCGTGACTCGTAAAACAATTATATTCAGTTATATGTTATTTATATCATATAAAGTTTGGAAACCATTGTTATATTGTATTATGTTGAATAAAATTAAAAAAATTGATTATAGATAAAAATTAGTGTTCATTTTTTTATTTATGTTCCTCGTGGTATTCACAACCGGGCGCCATGGCTGAATTTGGTCCAAAAAAGGGCACTGCCGTAAAAATGTTGGAAACCGCTGGTCCAGACTATAGAGTACAAAATAAAAACTATACATATTGGTTTCACAATGTTGTTTTTTTTAGTGTCTTTCTTTGCCTTATAGATTAGTAAAAATGCTTAACATTCCACTTTGAGAGGGGAGGTTGTTTCAGATAACAAATTGGATCTAGTTGAAACTTAAAGGATCAAAAATACCCAGTACCTACTTCTTAAATAATCCGAAAAACAGGAATCTTTATATAAAATCGATGTAGGTAGTTTTTGGTTGTAATTCGTAAATGAAAATGTAGGGACTTAATTTAAATTTTTACCAAATATTCATATTAGCATACTTATCAATACATTATTAAATATAAATTTATTGTTTGATCCTCTGGTGCTACTTAAAATTATATATATTTGAAATGTTTGATGTTTTAAAGTTTTTATTAATTTATGTATGAGACAGATTTTATTTTTGAGTAAAAAAAATTGAAAAGGTTCCTAATAACTTCTTCATAAATAAAATATATCAAAAATTTATACCCACAAATTAATTTTTTTAAACATTTATTAAAAATGTTTACGAAATTCATCAAAAACGCGAACTTTTACAAATTATTTTGTAGTAAATAACTCGATAAGTTATTAAATTTAAAATTTTTCTCCTATAGCTTCAAAATAAATTATTAGATTCCACATAATACTGTTTTACTAGAAATTAAAATAAAGTTGAGAGTGTTTTACGTACATTTTTTACAAAAGATTGAAGTTTAAATTTTGACGATATTGGATATTCAAATGTATTTAAATGATTTATTCTCTAACGATTTTTTATTATTCAAAAATATTGATCTTAGAAACTTGATACACTTTATTATTAGGTACTTACTTAAATAACCATTTTATACAATATACAATGTATTTTTCAAATAATTAAAAACAATAAATAAAAAAAAATATCAATAATTCTGAGCAATTAGATTATACTATTTTGTAAAAATGCAATGCAAAACGGTTAAATTTTTAATTTTATTTTTACCAGACAACATGGTAATTAATGATTTTAAAGCTGACACATTTTTCAATTTAAACATTAATTATCTTACTATAAAACCCAATACAGCTATCAGAGTAATGACTTATGACAAATATCCACAAATGTATAGTAATAAGTAGGGCACGAACTTTGATGCAAAATACATTTTTTAGTGGGTGGCATAGGACAATGTTTTCCAAGTACAAAATTCAATTCATACATCAGAGAATTTAAAAATGAAACTTTTATTTGCATTATTAATAATAAGAATAGATATATTATCGTGCAATAAATTCAAAACTACTAATATCTATTATGATTTGTCTTATCATAGTATAGACACTGTTTTCATATTTTTTATTTTATAATTTACAAATGTCTATAACAGTTTTTTTAGATTCTGAGTAGAGCGAGAAACGTATTGATTTTATAATGATGTGTGTTTTTTTTTCTTTTTTTGTGTCTGTTACCACGTTTAAAGGCAGTAAAAGTGCTCTAATTTTTTTCATCAGTATTTTTTCCGGTAGGAAAGTGAATCTAGTTGGAACTTTTGGGAGGTTAAAAGTAAAAATCTCCCAATAATTTTCAAACATGTCGGGAAAAAAAATTAAGGGAAAAACGGGAATTTTTGAAAAAATCGGTTTTGTTTTTGGTGTAATACCAAAAGTTATCACAGTACATATATGAAATTTTCATGAAATATTTATATAAGCAATTTTCACTCATCTTAAAATTTTTAATATTTTTTGATTTGTTTTTTTTTTGAGTTATTTATAGGCATAGTTGATTTTTGGGTTTTTTTACTTTTTCTTTATTATTATCAATAAAAATAATTGTAATCGGTCAATAAACTTGAAAATTTTATACAAAATTCTTCATAACTTTTTGTAAGTAAAAATTAAAAAAAAATGATCGTAAGTCTCCAATAGTTTTTTAAAAGCATCTAAAGTTAAAATTTCGACAAACTACGTAAAAATCACGAAAGTTAGCAGTTTTTTTTTTAATTAGAAAATTCATAAAAATTTTTCTATTGAAATCTAAGATTTAAAAATTCAACACAAGATTCTCTATTCTAAAACAAAAAAGGTTATCGAAAAGTGAAGCTATTTTTTTATGAGCGTTTGAAATTAGACATTAGATATTCAACCATTTTCTCCGGGAACGACTTTCTTATTTTGATGTAATTCAAAAAAGGAATAGCCGTAGACATTTGAAAATTTCACTAAATGTTAAATTATCATTTTCTATACACCAAAAAAATTTAAAAATATTTCAACAATTTTTGAGTTAATTATAAGTCTAAGAAATTTATGATTTTTACAAATGTTTTTTCTTTAATTATCGATAAAAAAAAATTTGTTAGGTCAAATTTTTTGAAAATTTAATACAAGATTTTTCATAAGTTATTTAAATAGCAGATCATAAATAATAAAAATACATAGATACAATTTTTTTTATAAGCATTTTAACTTTAAATTTTAATCAAAATACATCATTGAACATTTACAAATTGTGTTGTAGTTACAAATTCATTTATTGTTAAGTTTTTATAACTAAGAATTAAAAATTTAAAACAGGATTTTTCGCAAGTTGTTCTAAATGCAGTTTTAAAAATATTTAAGATATAAATGCACACTTTTTTTTTAAGTATTTAAAGTTCAAATTTTGACCAAATTCATTAAAATCTCGAATGTTTTCAAATTATTTTGTAATTAAAAATGTATAAAATTATCAGTTTCTATAGCTAAGGATTGAAAATTTAAAACAAGGTTTTTCGTAAGTATTTAATAGTGTAACCAAAAAATCAAAAAAATATATTAAAATAATAATTTTTTATAGTCATTTTAAGTTTAAATTTGAATGAAATTAGATATTTAAATGAATAATGACAATGTTAGTTATTTCGTTGTAATTTAAAAATATTTTTCGTGAGTGCTTTAAACTTTTAACGTATATTATTATATTTTGTACACTTAATTAAATTTTCAACTGCAATGTTTTCTGCAAAAATTAATTCAACTTACTGTATTATTAATAGTAAAATTAATTATTTTAATAGCAATAATATCATAAAATACACTTAGTTATGTAAGCTGACAGACCGTCTTCGCTCAGAATCATTTTTCGTTTACAATGATTTATGTCATTGAATTAAAATTTAACACATCTATGAATGTGACTCACTGTACAACAGAGCGGTATCCACTTGCCGACCATTTTATCTTTTTTATTTTGGCACGAGAAAATGTAAAAACAGTTCTATATCGAACTGTTTTGGCACTCGAAAAAACTAAGCAACTACTGTACTTACACTACGTGATCATGCTGCACATTGTATGTTTCAAAAAATGTCAGCGATTGTAGCAATAAATATTATTATTTGTACGAACACTCGTGCAGTTGTAGTTGTTCTAAAATTACTTAAATTTACGAGCAAATCAGTGGGTGGCTCCAATGACCATTAATTGCGTTCAAAAATAATAAATAAATAATTTTCGAGCATAATTATGATACATCCACTGTCCATCTGTATCGAATTATTTATGAATTTTTAATTCGAGTTTTCAAATTAATCTAATGATATTATAATTGTGTGTATATATATACCTGCAGAGCTAATACACATCATCTATATTTTGTTATATATTATATTAAAAATATTATCAAACATGGCATTATGTGGCAATAACATTTTAAGTCCGGTTTAATTTTTATAGGCGAAGGTACCTCAAAGTACATTGGCACATTGTGCATATTTACATATTTTATTTATTATTTATAGTCTGCAATGAAACGGACGGAAAAATATGTGCAGTACTGATGTACATAACATTATAGAAAATATTTACATGCAAAGGTTTAAGTTGGATGGCGGTAGAGATAACATATATATTTACGAAAACGTACGATATTTATGATATTTTCGTGGAATTTAAATAAGGTATACCCTGTAAATAAAATATTCGATCTATATTTTCTTTTTCGATAAGACTTTTTCATGTTTTGCATTCATATCGAGGGATTGCATCAATTCCGCCAATCCTTTTTTTTATTATTATTATTATTAGAGAAAGAGGCAAATCGATTCCATCAATATCGATTCTATTTTATATGTATTCGTATGTTATATAATTCCATTTGCGGATATTATCTTAAAAAATATTTTGTGTTAAATAATAAAAGCCAGATGTAGATTTGTTTTTTAATTAATCATTAGAGTATGAGGTAAAGAGTAACTGGGTAAAAATGTGTACTTATCGAAAAAAGTGGATCGAATGGTTGTTGTATCTGTATGCTGATAACTACAGTTATAGCTATAGCTGCAGAATCGATAGGTCCCCGATTGCGATACTGCGGGGTACTATTGATGGCATCTATAAAGGAACCCCTCTCCCCCACCACAACCTAAATATATATTTATATTTTTAGTGAACGTAAAACAAATATAATAAAAGTTCAATCATTCAAAACGTACATATATTTTTTTTTCATTCTGTCGTTGCTTCTGGAGACGTTTTTCATTTTTATTTATATATATTTTTTTTTATATAAAATTAAAGGTTATGAAATCGGTACGAATTCTTTGACTCCCGGCCATGTTTACACGAAGACGATGCTGTTTACGTTTCGGATGCGTTTAATTGTCTATAGAAGTTCGGTGTAGGTACGCACACGCACACGCACACTACATATAAGTCGTGGAGAGGAAGTGTGTTGTAAACTATTAAATACGAGACGAGCGCGGGGAAACACATATACAACACTCGCGTTAACACATGTTCAGCAAAATCGGCGTTTCTGACAAAAAAAATATATATATATATATAAAACGATTTTTTGTGTATTTCAAAAGTCCGCATGACATGATGGTAATGTATAATAATATAATATATCACATGTATATATATTGTATAAGTGTGTCTGTGTTTGAGTACCACACATATGGGTGCGGGTGGTCCGTTTGAGGATCTATATACGATTATATTGAACATTATAAATATATACCTACCGCGTTTACCGTTTCTTGTACGTTTTAACCTTTATTTTTAATTTCCATCTCCCGCACCTTTTACAGCCGTCCCCTTTTTTGAGCACGCTCGGTGATAAATGCAATAGATATTTCTCGCAAAAACCACTTTCAAAACGCCATTAATAATGTCTGCACAGTGCAGAGTAGGCGATGCTTATCTATAATTATTTAATATTTGTTGTAGGTATACATATATTATATCTGTAAAAAAAACATCAAAACTAAATTATAATAAAATGTACTCATACCAAAATAGTATATGATTTCTGTGCGTTATGTTTTATTTCTAAACAACACGGTTTTAATAGTATTTAAAATTATCGTATAATTATTCACATATAATATATTACATATTGATTTAAATATACTTTTTTTCAGCCTTTTATTCAATACAAAATATCGAACATTCATGTTTTATCGATATAATATAATATTATTTATAGAGACTAGAGACGTTCGATATTCATATTCGTACAACTGATGCTTGGGTCAATTATTATATTATTTACAAAATGTTGAAAAAATATATTAATGAATAAATTATATACATCACACTTTAAATTTAAAAAATAAAACTTTACGACATGTAATAATTTTGTTATATACATATACAAACCAAGGGATTAAATTAATTCTTGTTATCTATAATTTATTATGACATTTTGTTTTGTACACATTGGTAGTTTATTTCATTAATATGTATTTAAATTATAAAAACCAAAATTTTTTTTAAACAATAAACTAAGAAATGTGTTTGTTGCTTTAAAAAAAAACTACCATAAATGGATATTTAATATTTTTATTTTGCTATTCACACTAAAGTCAATTATATAATGCTGTGTGAATGCTTTATGAGTCTTTTTGGGTAATCAAATTATTCAGATTAAAAATAAGGCATTCATTAAAACTTAAGACTGAAAGACACATTGTCGACAGGGAATAACGCGATAACCTAATACTTCGATATACCGATTTAGCTGTATACGTCCATTTTAATGTTTACGGGCGTTATATACATTTCGTGATGCACGATATAATATTAAACATACCTACATTTGGCCAAAATATATCTTATTTTATATTTATATACACAAAATAGCACGATTTGAATGGGAAATATCTTTTAAAGTTCTGCGGTTTTTATTGTGCGTTACCGTGTACCTATTATTAGAAGTTCTATACGTACACGTCATATACCTATAATATATAAGACTATGACTTAACAAAACTTTGGACAGTCATAATAATGATGGAGACTTATGTGTTGTGGTAATCCACTGTTGGCGTTCATAGCGTTGTCCATGACGGTTTGTTGTGTTTGTCCGGCCGTAGTCGCCGATCTTCTCGCAACCGTGCTATAACCTGAAACGAATCGATGGAGAATAAAAAATAATAATAATAATAATAAAATTAAATAGGTGTCCGATAAATAACAGTTTAACGTCGCCGTCGTCAGACGCTAGACGACTAAAAATATGATATTATAATGGCTGGCGTCTGCGAGCGTATATACATTTTTCACACCCACTTGGCCACTTGTACCTTTTTGACTTTTAGCCAATGTGTGGCGAAATCGACACGTTTGACTGTATATATGAGATGGAAAAAATATGTCATCGTATTTCACAGTCAACAAGTGGTTTTGTTTTAAATTATATATTATGTATATAATATATGTACATATATTTTGACAAGGCCACGTGCGTTTCGGAGGACCTACGCGATCGGTGATGGAACCTCTTGACCTTGCATACGAAAATAATTAAATACCTTATATGTATATTTAATGCGACTCCATGGTGCAGAACACTCGTCGTCATCTTGCATACAGCTCTGCACATTATATTATTATTATATACTCTCGATTCTCGCTCTTTGTAACACCGTGTATGCATATAATAATGTATATAAAATATAATATATATAATGGTGACCATTATACACGACAACATTACAGTGTTCGCCCGAGGGGGTGACTTACACAATTAGACGTTGCGTGGAGGTCAAAGGGATCGTATAATCGTGTATAACAATAATATATAGGTCAGAATAAAAAAATGTTATATCAATACGCATAAAAAATACGGTTTGACCTATTTACGTTATATGTTATGTTATATTATTATAATATAAGACAACGAGGTTTTTTTTTTATAGGAGACGCTGTTTCTCAGTCACAACACATCACTGTTTATTGCCAACATGTGATATAAAATCGGTCCACGGGGGTTTATTTTTTATTATTTTTTATGAATGCACAACGAAACGCATTTAAACGATATGCGTGCTCGCGACCTAAACGCGCCGTTTGTAAACAACTAAAAACGCCATGTCGTACGATATAAACGATAATGTGCACACAAAGATCGCGTTTGTTTCACTTTTTAAAATCGTCGGACCATAATGCGTTATAATATATATACATACACTGTGTATATGCACACCGTGTTAAAATTCGGCCCGACGAATATTCAGTAAATCCGTATCGACAAAAACCACAAGTCGGTCATATTATTATACTTTAACACTCTAACAATAAATGATAATGTTTTATTTGAAAAAAAAAAAGTGAGAATGAAAATTCGTTAACCGCGTCACCGGATCGAGTACAGGATTCGAAAAAAAACTCAATTCCCAAAGTATGTATGACGATTATCAAAATATACTGGTAGACAGTATAGTAGTTATAAATCGGTTCGAAGATCTCGATAAAATTTCTATCACTATATTATTTTAAGAGTGTACTATAGGTACGCGTAATAACAAAGTTATACGACGATGATAACTATATTAGCGTGGTGATTTTATTGTTTTAATTCACGCTTGTGTTTTAATATTATTATTATTATTGCTCTACTGCGTTTGGTTTGTGTCCACAGTTTTCTGCGCAGCAATAACAATAACGATAAAATATTATACTCCGGCCATTATCCATGCCACTTGGTTTCAATATCACAAGCCTAAGATTGTAGAATGACTATGGTCACGGTGCATATCATACGACCAGTGATGATTACTGTGTTAGCAGCTCGTAAGAATGCCATTAGGCTGTTTGGTGTGTGTGTGTGCCGACGATATATTCAGCTATAACGGCTACAGAGTTTTCAATTAATAACGATATCATCAATGTTATTCTTGGGCAATCGGGGGCATATTTAGAACTTAAAAGGTTACTTGTTTTGTATTTAATTTAGGGAGTATTTTTAGCGGCTTTTGGGTAGATGCTACGAGGTCGCGTTGTGTAAAATTATATTTTGTTTGATTATTGGCGGCGGCTAATATCGTAAAATAATAATAACTTAGTATTATTTAGTTGATAACTATATTTATATTTATGTAAAAAGTTTTTAGTTTCGAGGAATTAAAAAAGCATTAGGTATTTTTATCAAAAATAATTTTTCTTTTGAAACTTTACGGCGGAGATGGAATTTCATGTATAATAAAATATATACATATGTTTTGTTATTATTAAATTATTTCTATATTACTGACGTCTGATGGAAAATGTCTAAAAGCTTAATGTAGAAAAGCAGTGTCTTTGTAGATTATAAATTTAACACATTTATATAGTTAGGTATATGCATTGTACCTTAGAGGGTTCATTTTAAAACTCATCCTTTTTTTTTTTTTTTTTTATCAGAGATTCTTATAAATCAGTAAAATCTATAATTCAGCGAACAAACTAAATTTTTTAATAAAATAATACTAAACACAGAATCGTTTTTAAATGGCTTTTCACTGAGTTTAAATGACTATATCTGTCCCAACCGTTTTAAATTTTGTTGTTAACGTTTTTTACAGAATGGTATTTATAGCCAATAGTCTTAATAGTTTATGACGTGTTATTAGTTAATTTATAGTTTTTATAAAAAATTATTATTTTATAGATAAGAGAAAAGAATAATTATTGTAGGTAATCGTTTTGAGTAATGAATCCCTGCAGCATATGTGTAGTAAGTATTATTTTCTCTGCTTCCAATACATTTGAACACGCTATGCTTATAAATATACTTGTTATATTTCAAATGTAATAAAAATTTAAAATATAATAAGCATTTTAATGAAAGAAATTCAAAGAATACATTTTAACTCATCTTTGCTAATCATCGGATGTAGCAAAAAAATATTTGATAAAACGTCTTAATTTGTACACGAGTTGTATCATCCCTGTCTCAATATTAAAAAATAGATCTTCTTTATTTATTTATTATATAATGTAAACTAATCAATTATTTCAAAATGTATATAGGCACGAGGTAGCTCTATAATTTACAAATTACTTATTTTAGACTTTTAGAGTCAATACAGTATTATTACATTACATATACCTATAATATATACCTACTAATAAAAAAATGATGGCAATTAATAATACCTGTAATATGTACTATTACATGTATAATTTACATATGTATCTAATTTACTTTGCAAAGATATTTTATTATTATTTCAAAAAATATAGTAAAAATAGAATAATTATACGATTGATTTCTATGTTATTATATAAACATGTTATTTACATTATTGGTACTTATTATACATTTTAGTCACAAATATTTTATTGTATTTAAATGTTAAAAATTAATAATTTACTAATACAAAATCTATTTAAATTAATTAAGTAGATCCCTACTGTACCTACAAACTATATTATACTTATATGCATAAATTTCATCGGCATTATGAATTATTGAATGAATTATTAGGTATGTCTGATTTATGATATGACACCACAGTTTTGGAACTAAAATATCGAATATTTAATAATTATTTAGTTAAAGACTTATAGTTTAATATTATATACAGATATACAGCAGAAGTGTAACAAAAAACCAGATAATTTAGAGCGGGGCAAATATTCTGAAATTAATTATTTAGATTTTCACGTAATTCATCAAAAAACAAAAAGCTATTTTAAAAATATTTTGGTTAGGCACTACAAGACTTACTCCTAAATTGTAAGTGGCATTTTAAAATTGTACTTATATTACATATAATAAATATAATTAAACATTTTTTCTAAAGAAGTTGTTAAGTTTTAGATTTTAATTTTAGAAAATTTATTTCAAAATTTAAATTGTAATTTATTAGAGTTGTTATATTCTTTATAGGTATGCTTTACTAATTAATTTTTTAGTTACAACTTATAGTTAGACATTTGGTTTCTTTTAATTTTTCTGCAAGTTGTAATATTTTATGGAAATAATTAATTCATAAAAACGTTAGAAGTATAGATATTTTATAATATTGTATTATACCTCGTAATAGACACACCACAAACATGAAATATTATAACGACAGACTATTAAGCGCTTGAATATCATAAGGGATATAATATATTAAAATATGCATATAGATATTTTTTTTCGATACAATCGTTTATATAAAATATATCATGTGAAATGCAAAAAAAATTTTTCCGGCTAGACATATAGTTTGTGGTTAAGACCTAATATCGAGATCACTGCAAAACGCTTGATGTGCACATTCTTGGTTTGACACAACTTGCAGATGATACTGCGGTATAGTGTCAATCGAATCATTTTGACCAATTAACTCTTTAACTACAAGCCGCGAGTAGTCAAATACTTCAGTCGCCGAACAACACGACAGATATTATTTTCACATATTAGTCTTCACGGTGCTCTCTCCCTTCTCAACCATTCGTACAAATATTAAGTGTATACAACCAAATCGATTTGACAACCTCTTTAAAGTATTTGATGAATGCACATGTGTACATAGCGCTGTGTTAAGGAGGCGAGGGGAGAAATGAGGACACTTGCCCCGGGGTGCCACAGCTTTTTAAAACTATGGGGTGCCCGGCTCAATATAAAACTCAACAAAAAATTAACTGTAATATGAAATATTATGACTGTTTTTCTGTAGAATATTCTAGTATATTGTTTGATAATTAAAAGAGCGTAAGTACAAACGTATAGTAATTTAGTATCTAAAAAAAAGTTTAGGAGTAAAGAAGAATTTGGTATTTGGCGGAGTTAAAATATTGTGATTTTAATACGTATTAATTAAAATTGTAAAAAAAACAACTTTGGGGATAGTTATAGCTCCTCTAATCATCCCTAAATATAGTCTTAAGAAGGACACTTAAAAATTGATGTCCTGAGCGCCAAATGACTTAACACGGCTCTGTGTGATCTGTTATTTTAAAGACCGGACCAGACTTAAAATTTTAACAATGGACCGAACTCAGACCAAAACACCGGCTATATTTTTTTTTAGATTGGACTAAGCTTGTAATTTAATTAAATTTAATAAAATAGATTAGAACCAGACTGCCGATTCGACCTTAAAAAAATTTGTACTGGAATGTATTGCTTCATTTGTAGTAGTCCGGACCGGACCGTTATTATGGCCATTTAGTATAATAAAGTTATATAAATATAAATATGTATAACACACTTGCCTGAATATTTAATTTAATTTTATATATATTGCCATAGCAATAATTTTAATAGATCATAAGGATTGTGACTTGGACCGAATCGGTCCTGACCAAACCGGACCGAACTGAACTGATAATATTTTTTTGCTAAAACCAGACCAAACCGAATCAAAAAAAAAAAAAAAAAATACATTTGTAATCGAGATTGGACCGAATTACTCCCAAATATTATTGAACTGGACTACACCGACGAGTCAACTATTTTTAAATGTTAGGACCGGATTGATATAGACCGGACCATGCAGAACACCAGTGCACACATATAGGTATGACAATGTGTATATACACAATGATTTGTATATAGATATAACAAATAGGTTTAAACATATAAATAGGTAAATACTCACCATTATCGTGAGTTAAGTTATACTGGCAACCGTAATCAAACTGTTCTTGGTAACCACCTGCGCCGCCGACGTAACCGTCAGACTTTTGGCTTTGCCAAAAGCTGGCCGCAAAATGGTCCAACTGGTCGTTCCTGCTGCAGTACCCTCCACCGCCGCTGACGCCAATTCCTCCACTACCTGCACCACTATTGCTGTAGTCCTGTTGTTGTTGCTGTTGGTGGTGGTGGTATCCCGCGACTATCGCAGCCGTGGCGTCCTTGTAATCGTACTGGTCGTGCAGGTAACATGCCGCCTGTTGTGACTGCGGTTGCGGTTGTTGCGCATGCGGTTGAGTGGCAATGGATTGCTGTTGCTGCTGCTGTGAAGGCTGTGGAGGCGGCAGAACAGGTGACGGCTGTGCCTGTGACAACGATTGCGGTTGTTGCTGTTGGCCGGATTGATGATGGTGATGCTGTTGCTGTTGCTGCAGCTGTAAGTTCTGGTGATGGTGATGGTGGTGTAGATGCTGGTGGTACTGTGACGTTTGGTAACCACTGCCGACGCTGGTGATCGATCCGACAGTCTTCTGTTGGCACTTGCGACGAAATCCCCGGGGTCTTCGTCTGAAAGAGCTCTCCTCAAACATCAACTCCGACGCTGGGTCCACCGTCCAGTAGTGACCTTTGCCCGGACGTCCGAGCCCTTTCGGCAGCTTGATAAAACATTCGTTCAGCGACAGGTTGTGTCGCACTGAGTTTTTCCATCCCTATGTGCACACGTATTCGTTTTACTACATAGTTTATTAACATGATATAATAAATAATTAACCATTTATGCGTAAAAATACGGACGACGCGTAAGTGCCGAACATCTATATAGTAAGTATAACAACACTCGTAGATACATAATTTACGAAAATATTAAATATAATATTTCCACTTACGTATTTGCTTTACGTTACGTCATCCACAACTCAGAATTTATTGTAAGTACATAGGTGATTCAGAAAAGACAAAAATAAAACGGTTAAGAGTAAATTTATTATTAAATAACATTTTATGATTTATTCTATAAAAATGAAATATAATTTTCAAATAAGTATATTTTTAATGTTGTGTTATTTTTTGGTATGCGCTTATAAAAGCTTGGTAGGTAGTGGCGTCCTGAAGTAAATTTTATCGAGGCAATTGCGGTAAGTGGATGATACCGGATAATGGATTTAGTACGATAAAAAGTTTTTTATAATAATATTTATACTATTAAGTATAGGTAAAAGGTATCAAATTGTATAATAGTTGGCCACAGATCTGAAAATTGTTCCGCACGCCATTGCTGTTAGGGGAGTAGGTTAGATTATGGTCGGTATATACCGTTTCAGATACAGTAGACATATTTTAGGCTAAAATTTTTGCATCGAGTACGGAAAAATTACAGGTCAACTGAGTTTTGTTTATTCATTTACTTATTTATTTAAACCTAAAAAGACAAGCTTATATACGTGAACAGATAATAAATATATTATTATGAAAACAATTGAATTACGTCAGAGTTTTTCTCTCTGATGCGTGATTGATTTAGATTGGATGGGATATAATTACCAATGGTTAGAATAGTTGGAAATCACTATACTGTTGATGTATACGATACCGTTACGATGTTACATAATAAAAATAAAAAAAAGTTCGCTACAGCTATACCTACTTTTATGCAAATATATAGAGTGCTTCATAATACGCTGTACTTTTTTTTTTAGTCAAAAATTAAGCTGCTAGCGACTGGATTCCCGGTGAGTAAGAACAATTTTTAAGCAAAACTGATAACATTCAATTGTCTACAAAAACGACACCATCTGGGAATCACGCGTCATTTCAATAATTGTTTTTACGATATATATCGTGTACACATCTTATAAATTTTAAATAAATTTTTATTCATTTAATTTTAGAGCAAAATAATAGTAATATTGAATTAGAGTGTGGTGCGGTCGTACGCTCAACTGCGGAAACGCTCTGAGTGTACGTACCGGCCGGTGTTGCTAGTTCCCGGATGGGTGACCACCCGGGTTTTTAGCAACAAATCCTTACCACACATACAAAAAACGTGTTACAACCAACCGTACCTCAACCCACAATAAAAAAACCTACTATAAAAAAACCTACAAACAGCTAATGGCCATAGTTGCCGGGCTTAAGATTAATAAAAAAAAAAAAAAAACACAGAAATATTAACATACAAATTATAAACTGTAAATTGTAATAAATATAGCGTTTAAAGTAGTAAAATTTAAATTTGCACTATTTACAAATAGAAAATTGTATAGAGAAATGTTACTGCTGACTAGTATAACTACTGAAACATCAGTACGATAATAACAGCACCGTTTAAAAAAAAATACTATGCTGCTATTAAAGTACATATTATCGTTATAATAGTGACACTACAATTATAGTGTACTACTTCCAAGATCTAACCACTGACAAATTATGAAATAGCTACGTAACACGCAATTACGAAACAACAGTCGACAAGACGCTAGTAAAAACATTTATATTAGAAAATAATTAAAATAGTATTATTATGTTTTCAAAATATAGGTAGTATGAGCTTTGTGTTAATAACGTACTAATTAACGTTGGTGTTCCAATTTTTCAGTCGACATAAATTATTAGATTTTTATTTCGTTTGATCGTATACCAATTAAAATCACAACACAGTTAGTACTTAGTTTCTATCATGAACATTAAATTATCTTAATCTTTATATATTTACTGTAAATACAATAAATAAAATAATAATTATATGTCCATATACATTATATAGAATGTTGATAAACACAAATAGTGTTGAATTGATATTTACTTACAAAAGTCTTGAAAATTTAAAGCGAATTAATGCTGTACAAATATGATATGATGCATAAACACGAATATTATAATAGTTGAATTCCAATTCGTGCAAAAACTGAATTACACCTATTTTACAAGAATTATCAATCAGAAATCTAATGTTATTTTTAATACCTGGTAGTTTGATCGAGTAAAAATAAAGTTTTGTTATCATTCATATTATTGGTATTTGAAAATGTTATAGTTATAAATTATAATAAAATAATAGACAAATATTATTTTGCAAGATTTTGAACTACCTACTAAACTCGTTTATAATATTAAACATATTTTAAAATAACAGTTCCCTTTTAGCCAATTCCTTACCCCCCCATCCGATTAATGTTCCTATAAAGAATTAACTATAGAACTATACACTTACTTATAAGTCATATACGCGATAATCCATAATTATAAACAGTCAAAAATAGTATAATTTGTATTTTGTAATATCCCTTATTAATTGTTTTTTTATCAGTATTTTTATGTCCAAAATAACTAACTTGTGATAATTAATATTAAAGTTTTTAATACTTCGATCATAAATCCCGATAATTTTAACCATATTAGTTATAAGTTTATAACTATTAAATAACTAAATTCTAAAAATTATTTTAATAGGTTGTTGTTGTAATACACTGGCGATTTCTCTAATAGATTAGATTTATGTGGACTGTATGTTAATCTAATAATAATTGAGTCGTAATTGATGTATATTAAGTGTAATCTCTTTATTCCGTTAATTACACTTTAAAATAATAATAATTATAATTTTCGTACGAGGTACTGCGTTCTGTACAAAATAGCGCAGACCCCAAAGGTATACGGACCGCATACGACTGATTATGTTATCGTCCGATACTGCGATGTACGGACGACGATCGGACGGACGGACACTATCTTATGGCAGTATTGTGCAATAAATAATAATAACAATAATCGAGCATTATAGGTATTCATACATAAGTAACACAAAACACACACACGGTGAGAATATGTGATACGCAACATAGGTACAGTCAAACTTGATTAACTCGAAATCATAGATACTTCGATATTTTTCCACTGAATAGAATTTTCTATTTAAAGTATCCTATTTTGTTAACTTGAATTCTTGGATAAGTCGAACTTTTTGGTCGGTTCCTTTAATTTTTAGTGAATCCGAGTCCGATTGTGTTAGAATTTTGGTTCTATAAGAAGGCGTCGTTATAATAATGACCGCAGCATCCTACTGGCTTATAAGTTGTGTAATTTATCATCTACTTATAGTTTATAAAGGTATTTTGACGGGCCTAATAAATGGTGATACTCAAATTGCCTCCCAAATTTAGGTAGATGACCTTTTTTCGCTTGATTTGCCTCCTATAGCATACCTAGATTATTAAATAATATATCGATAGTTGTATACATGTACTATCGTTATTATATCGATTTCCGTAGTATTTAAAAATATTATTTTTAAGACATACAGTATTTCCCAACTAATTAATTTGTCGATTATCAGTTAAAGATTAGTCCATCATCACCAGTTCGACATATTCAGTTTCGTTTGGACAACCGTTACCATCAAATAACACGTTTATACGTAAGTACATCATAATTTTATAAAAATGAACGTTGTTAGCGTTATTAGCAAAAAAGGAAATACGATTTTAATTTGTGATTGTTTTAAGTTTGGATTTTAAAAAAATTTAGCTAATGACATTAAACGATGGACATGTACAAAAAAAAATATGTTTAGTTTATTTAAAAATTAATCAACGTAATAAAATTCAGTTTGAAAATAGTAAGTTTATTTACAATTGTACGAAAGACTCGGAGCAAAAGATCAACAGACAGATACTCAGCACAATAATTTAAATGGGAAAGCTTTAAAACAACTTTCTAAACGACCAGCAAAACTATTCCACGATAAGATGAAAAATTGTAATGTAAGTACATTACAAGCTTAGACATAACTTACATAAAAAATAATATGAATCATGCCCGAAATTTTATATATCCAAAATTGCCACAAGATATGAATGAAGTCCATAAAGTTTTATCGTCCATTGAAATCAAAACATTTATAGATGAACATTTATTAATGGTAAATGATCCATTAAATGGTTTGGTGATGTTTTCATGTGATGAAAATATCAAATTTCTAAGTACGCTAACTACAATATATGTATGGATGGAACTTTTGAGTGTCGTGCTCGATATTTTTGCCAACTATTTACAATACATGGATTTTATAATAATTATTATATCTCCTTAGCATTTTTTTTCTAAGGGATAAAATTGAAGCATCATATAAACAAGCTTTCGTAGAATTACGTAATCGATGATTGAAGTTCGTGGAAATATTTGAACCAAAATTGTGTTTTGTTGATTAATATATAATGCATTACATGAAGTTTGGTCACAAATTGAAGTTAAGGGCTGTATATTTCATTTATGTCAATCTTGGTGGCGTAAAATACAACAAATTGGTTTAGCTACGAAATATTGAAAAGACGACAAAATTGGAAAATATCTTACATACATACTTGGCATTCCATTTCCAGAAGAAGTAAAATTTTAATTACATTTTATTTTGAAATTATTATAATTTTTAACTAAACAATTATTTGTTTTTAAATAGGTGACGTTTTTACCATAGATCTTGGTGAGCTAAAACCTAATAATGTCAGAATAACGTAAATTTCCGATTATTTTGTTGAAAATTATTTAGATAAACATTCATATTTTTCGCCGAAAATGTGGCTGAAATTACATCCAGTGCACAAAGGTCTACTACTAACGCTTGTGAATCATTCCATAGTAAATATATTTCTAATTTTTCATTAACTCATCCTCATATTTTCAAATTTTTGGGTGTATTAAAATCAATGCAGTTAGATACGGTAATATTAATTAGATCTTCCAAAATGGAAACCAAAAGAATTAGGACAACCACAAAATATAAAATAAATGTTATTAATAACCGAATTGATAAATTAAGCACAAATTAAATTTCAAAATTACAATATGTAAAAGTATTGGCAAATAAATTCAAACCTCGGAAACTAATTTAAGACACAACATAAGTTTTTGACTGTATAACAAAATTATATTTCATCTAAATTATTGTACCTATATGTATTGACTATTTATTATTTTTTATTATTATTATTAATTATTACTACTGTGTTGGTCTATTTACTAAAATATTTATAATTGTATATAAACTTAAGTTTTTTGACTGTATAACAGCTGATATATATTTCATCTAAATTAATTTATGTATTGACTATTGATTTTTTAAAAATTTTTAAACAGTATATTTACTAAAATTGTATATATTGTATACATTATTAATTGTAATTATTATTTAATTCATTAATATTTTCTATAATGTAAGGTTATAAATCGATTAATTATAGCTATCAGAAGCGATTTCAGTATTATGAGGGTCACTACCTAAAATATGAGGTGATTCAAGTGAATAATATTTTTGAGTCGGGAGGCAATTTAAATAACCTTTTTAAAAAAAAATTCACGGGAGACAAGAGGGTCAGATGAGAGACAATTCGTGAGCGTCCTAATAAATACCCATCTGAAATATATTACAATACAATTTAAATAAGTAAGACAAAAAAAAATATAAGTAGTTTTAATATTTAATTGTACCAAAGATATATAACAAATATACAAATGATATCATATTAGTCGTTAACATTTTACCCTAAATAAATATTTTATTCATGAATTCAATCATCCCAAACTGGTTTAATATTTATCAAGATATCATATACAAATTGGTATTAGGTAATAATATAATATAGGTAACTAATACATTATACAATTAAAAAATTGTGAAATATTTCTATGTAATTTTAATTAATTATATTAACTATAGAGTATTTAATGTTTATATAATTGGTCATAATTATTTCCCATGATTTTGAATTTGAATGATATATATTACATTTTACATTTTACATTTTAGAATGTATTTGCTGTTAATCTGCATTATTATAAAACCACATATTGACATAACCATACATTGCATCAAATGCTCAAATATATGTACAAATAACGTTTAATATCTTAGGCCATGTTTTCTCATTACTCATTAATTTTTCATCACTATCGTGCATTTATCATTTTATTTGCAGGTATTTTAGTTTAATAATTTTCTATCTATCGCATTATCTTCTAAAAACTATGTTATCTAAGTTATAAATGTTGTCGATTAATCCATATTTAAACTACCGTTTGGCGTTAATAAACTATATAAATAAAATTATATATAAAAAAACTATCCCAATGAAAACTATGCATTTTTAAGGATTAAAATTGTTTAACGATCATGTTATTTATTACATTTACTCAATACTTAGATACACATTGGTGACATTATTATTGAAACAAATATCATATATCAGCTTATACAACAGCAAATAAAAACGTGGCGAGCAGAATATTTAAAGTTGTAGATAAATATTACCTGTTGGCTGTTAAAATGTGATAAAATTTTAAAAACAAGTTACAACAATTTATTATTTGATAGTGACAGTATATCTTATTGGCTATAACTAGATTAATTCTAAAACAGTGAAATTCTACTAAGTACATAAAAATACAAAAATACGACAATGAAAGTTCAAGACATAAAAATTAACTTAACCCAGAAAATAATTATAAGGTAAAATTGTATGTTAAGTATTATTATAATTATTTTTATTTTTTGTTTTTGTTATTATTTAGATAATTAAACAATCTGTGCGTATATGATTCAATATTTAAGCATAAAGAATACAATATATGGTGCAAGCTTGTATAGACGTATGGGAAGAACCACACAATTCAGTGTTGACACTTTTAAAAGTTTTTTTTAAAGATTATCTTCTTAAACCGTTAAAATGTATCAATATAATTTATTTAAGTAAAATTAAATATAAATTGGTAGATGTTTTCTACATTGTAATATCTCACTTAATATCTTTTTTAATTTCATAAACATTTCTTATAATTTGTTATCTATTATATGTTAATATAAACTAATATATAATTTACTAGGTATAGAAAATAACACCCGATTATACAGTAGCATAAAAAACTATTGAAAACATGTATGTAGTTATTTATTTATTACTTAAATTTAATAATAATAATAATAATAGAACCTATTTATGTAAAATAGCCTAAGACAAAGACTGTTTAAAATAACTTGAAGAATTTTACAATATATTAATACGTTATGTATATATAGGTAAAAAATATATTTTAATATTATAAGAGATTATTTTATACTGTAGTCCAAGATACTATTGTCTTTAACACGCAGACAGTTTAAATAATTTATTTAATATGTTTTGACCAATCATAAAACATAACTATATAACTATATAAATATATTATACTGGAATCTATTTTTACTACGAACCTATACATACTACATAGAATCTAATACTACTATACTATAATATAAACTAAATGTTTTTTCCCGAAAAACAAAATTCGATTGAACATTATTTAAATAAAATTAATGCATTTTAAGCAAGTATATAATATGTGTCGTATACTATTTTCATATAATCAATTTTGTTGGGGAAAACTGTATTCAACAATTTAAATAACGAAAAAAAGAGTCTAATAAAAAGTTATTCTAATAATGCCAATGGTATAATTAAAAAAAAAACAAATAAAAAAAGGTAATCAATTAAATAGTTAATGAACTTGATGAGAATGTATGAATTAATAAAATTATAAAAAGTCAATATGTCTAAACATAATATCTTATTCTTCGTTTAGCAATGATTTTAATTTTGTTAATAAAATATCGATCTACTATATTATATTTATTTAATTGAGTCGTATTTTAGTCGTATAAGAATTCTACCATAAAACAAATATTATTAATGAACTCCGTATACCAGATACGAACTTATAGCTCAGTTATGGTATACGTATCAGCTATTTTTAATGCAGTAATTTATAGAAATTAAAACGTAATTGCAGAAATTAATTTGGTCGGAATAATAATAAATAATACTGCGGGTAATATAAAAATACATAAGACCTACCTACCTATGATCATTCTGATCATATAATTCTAAAGCAGCTACCTAAATATATTATGAATTATGTGTATTTACCTGGTAGGAACCTCTGAAGAATGGGAATCTGTGCTGGAGGAAAGAGTATATTTCGCTGAGTGTAAGCCTTTTCACCGGCGAACTCTGAATTGCCATGACGATTAGGGCTATATACGAGTAAGGTGGTTTTTCGGACCTGCCGGTCCCTACGCCACCTGTAGTCGCCACCACCGTTTTCGTTGTCGTTCCGACACCGTTGCTCTTCTTACAATTGTTGTTGTTGTTGTTGTTGTTGTTGTTGTTGTTGTTGTTGTTATTGCCGTTGCTAAGTGTTTTCCTCTCGTCATTTTCGTCTTCAGTCTTAACTATCAGCATATCCATACCGTTATTTCGACGACGCTTACGCTCGCGCGATCGTCGTTTTATTATAAGAGGTAGGTAATGAAAATAATTGTTAACAATATTATTAAATGCGATTTTTTTTTATCAACGAAAACCTTTAATTTTTCTATTAATAAACAAAAAAAAAAAAAAAAAAAACCAGAAATCATACAAATACGCGAAACCGCTAACTAATTGTTATTATATTTTTTTTTATTAATGCACGCGTGTATATTATAATATACACAGTTGATATTTACACGATCGAGTACCGTAAACGTGTATACGGACCGTTTATTGTTTACACCCGTCGTACACAATTCACGCGTTACCAATGCAACCGGTTGGAGCGGCCGGGAGGACTGTCACCCCGGGCGGAGCGGCGGCTGGACCAGAGAGGAAAAAATGGGCAGGGCGGTCGTCGGCCAATCCGCGGCCACCGCCGTCCTCGATAATACGATGATGATGATGATGATGATGATGATGATGATAATAATGACGATGACGACGACGACGACGACGACGACGATGATTACGGAGGGACACGCAGCCGACGCCTCGGCGACGTGCCAACACCGCCCGTGTCCATGTATCAATATATAAATAATAATATATGCTCTGTAGATTTTGTACGTGAAAACGTAAAACGCCTAATGAGTTATAACGAAAATAATACACGCACAAAATATTATATAGGTAGGTAATGGTGGTGTGCACATACGGCACACGTGGAAATTTATAGTGTATATGTGTGTAATGTGCATGATCAAAAGTGAAGCGAGCACCGACTATAGTCGAAAAGTTAAAAAGTTAATTTTGTTTCGACTTAGGAACTTAACCAGTTTAATTGACACATTGACGGTTGAAATAATCTAGTTTTTCTCGGTTGGTTTAAAAATAAAATCAAATTTAAAAAGTTTTGACATTTTTCGTTTCAATGGTTTTATACGTAAATATTTATAAAAATAATCCAATATTATAATGATTGATAATACAAACGTTTATAATATTTTATTTAAATTATAAATTACAAATTGTATTTTTTTTTTAATATTATACGACCTTAAATTGCTATTTTATATGAAAAATTAATATTTGTTAAATTATTAATTGATGCGCGTACAGTTCAAATGTTTAATAACCGTGTAAAGTAAAATATGCATATACACTGTATATTTTGCTAAAATTGTTTATTATCATTTAGGAAATTAAAAATAATGCGGTCATAACCATCCATATACTAATTACAAAGACTAGATAACTTTTTTTAAACTGATTTAAGTTAATATTGTTTTTCGTAATAAGTTTTAACTTATCGAGTTAAACTTATGATTTGTTCACTGTTAACTTTTAACTTATTGATCTTGTGTTCTCTTAACTTAACTTAATTTGAGTTAATTATTTTCATTAACTTGCCCATTTTTGTATATAATGATTTTTGATGACAAGTATAGCTATCCCCGTATTACGATTCGGCTATAATACCGGTCGAGTGCGCTGCAAGTGTGCACTTTAAAAGAATTTATAGCAAGTTCATTTATACTATTATAATATATATATAAAATGCATGCGTATATAAATAATAAATGTAATATATAAATGGACAATTTAATCAACAACCATTGTGTTTATTGTGTTATAATTTCGATTGCAATACTATATGTAGTAGGTAGCATAATATTATAGTCGTAATAAGTAATTTTTAACATATAGTACGCGTCAGAAATATAGCAAAACAGAAACTATTTAGCTCACCATATTATAAAGCAGACTTCACAATGCATATAATTATTTTACTCAAGAAATAAATGGCAGTATCAAGATACAAATCCATTATTTCCATGTAGCTTGAGGAAAATTAATGGCTAAAAAATGACGGCAAAATACCAACAATATCAATAAATGAAAGTGATTGAAAGATAAAAAAAAAGGATTAAAAACACAGGAATAATAATGATAATACGCGATAAATATTTTTAAAAATTAGGTTAAAAGGAAATGGTTCCCACAAGAAATTAATGTCACGAGTTATTTTTTAACATTTTAAATATTAACCTTCAGTCCTCAATTGTATGTAGATATAAGTTACCTATAAAAGTTTAAAATATTAAAATTATAAATCCTCTATATAGTATATTGAATAATATAATATATAATAATATAATATATAATATAATATATAATGTAAAGTAACATGACGATAAATATTATATTTAATAATATTTATTATAAATAAGGGTATGTTATAAAATACCAACAGAAATAATATGCCTAATATGTTACGGTCAATTTGGTCCTGTTCGGGTAATTTGAACCGCGAGTACAAACAAATTATTTTTGTGCGATATTTTTTATTCGGTTTATTATTACTTATAGCTATATAATATTGATAGAAAAAAAATATTTATTTATTAATTTTAATTATATTATTACTTATTTATTACGAGTACCTACCTATATTCTGAATATTTGAAAACAATAATAATTAATTTATTAGATTGTATTATATATTATGAATATTTTGAAACAGTTATAATAACCATAGTAATTATACCTACTAATGACGAATGATCGATACACTTGTATACTGCAGTTTTGCAAAACAAACAAATGTAAATGTAGGAAGCAGACTGCAGACTTTTAAATTCTAAGTGCCATACATTTATTCTAGTAAACCGTGTAGGTACTAAGTGATAAATAGGTAATAATACAATTATACTTTATACTTAATTAATTAATTATTTTTTGTTTTCATTCATTGTTATATAATTATCATTAATAATGAATTTAGTAAAAAATATTGCACAAAAATAATTTGTTTGTGTTCGCGGTTCAAATTGCCAGAGCAGGACCCAATTGGTCCGATGTGTACGCGTTGACCACAATGCCCGTAACATACATAAACATACAGTTACAATAATCGGTCGTCATAAAATGCAAACGAAATATACACATTTTAATGAATTTAATATATTAAAGGCAACAGTTTAAGAGTAGAAGTAGTAGTAGTATATATTTAGATACATATGTGTTATTTGTTAAAAGTGCAAATAACGGTTAGATTTCCGTTTGACTTAAAATAAATTTTTTTTCTGAATACTTACCATTCCTAAACTATACGATGATGAAATAGATATGGGCGAAAAAAAGTTTATTATACCGTCCATACGTTACAACTATGAGTTAAACATGTACAATACATAACGCAACTCTAAAAAACTGTATAACACCATATAGTAAAAACCTATACCATACTGGCTATCAATGTCCTTTAACGACTTATTTTTGTTTACTTATATCTATTCCCATATGAAATTATATGCTGTATGTTTTAGTGTTACATAAACTACCATATGCGTTTATGTAGAATAAATAATATGTATCTAAAGTAGGGAAATAATAAATATATTTTAATGTATATTATATATGTATAATGCATGTATTAGAAAAAATTAATATATACCATATAGTGGCACGGGCTTTTTGAAAAAAGTGTTGTATTTTTCAGACGGGGAATATTTGAAATGAATACGACTGACTACAATATAAGCCTAACTATGGCAATACAAGGCCTAACCTTGTAAGATGGGGGTAAGTATGTAATATGTAATCGATACATTTTTTATGAGGTCCCTCTTATGCGAATTTGCCGACATTATTTTCAAATAAGGGTTAAAATAAGTTCACCCTTAAATCCGCCACCGTGTGCAGCAGCAGAGTGGTTATCTCTAAACACGTTGTAAAAACCATATACCAAATCATACCCTTGTACGGGCTATAATAAACATTTTAAAAATTGATGTTGTAAATTATTATTGTGCTGCTGTAGGTATTTAAAATTAAAAATATTCCGTATCAGCTGGTGTCAATAAATAACAATACGAACCTATGGTCAACTGTTTAAACTCATACATATTTTTTTTCTAGGTACGAATGTTTGTTGTCCGTCCCCGAAACGTGATTAATGCGTAACGTCATCATGTGTTACAGATACGAGAGTATGTGCATACCATTCGGTCGACCGCGACATGGCGCTGTGAAATTTCAAAATCGTATACCTACGCAGCTGCTGCAGCTGTAGACTGTGTGGTTGCTGTGGTGGTATTATAATTTATAATATATTATGTTGTCTGTCCAGTATGTTATAAACGCGCGTACAACGCCGTAGCTTTGCGCGATTCGTTTTTTTCCAACACGGTACCGTAATAATAATAATACGTTGCATTATATTATTATTTATGTACGGCGTGTTCCGGTGAGATATTCAATCGTCAAGAGGATTGTAAATAGTCAGACCGATAGTCAGTCGTCTTTCCCAGTTTCAGTTGCCACCGCCGCGCGTGACCGACAACTAACAGCGCTAACACACCAGTTGCGTAATAATAGTATAATATATATATATTTTATGTTACAGATAAGTTTTCTTCGGCTCGTAGTGCTCGTACATATTATGTATATGCGATCTGTGTTATTATCCATCGCATTATCTGAATTATATTTTAAAAATATACATCGCGCGGTCATTAGGGTCGGCTATTTATACGGTCCGACTAGACTTTGATTGGTTTATTATTAACGACTCTGACGAAATGTATTTTCTCGTTTTTGTGTGTTATACCGACCGTAGTAATATGTATAATAATGGTAACGCGGAGAAAACGGTTGGCAGCTATACGCAGTTTTCCTTCGGCACTGATCATCGGAAAATATCGCGGTGTCGTGTACAGTTGAAATTAGTTCCACTTGTGCACTCTGTTCAACGAGAGAACGCGCCGATTCTGCGCATTTCCCGCGTCATCCTGCCACCGAAACGGGTTCCCCTGCGACAGGGTGCTGCTTGGGGATGCGCAGGAGAACCGATTTTCTTCGGTCTGCGGAAAGTTCTCTCGCTGGACAACTACGTGTAGACAACGTGTAACCAACACTTTATTTGTTTATTACCTAGTCATTACTGTACTATTGCAGTTTTCCCCAAAGCAGTTGCGAGCCGTCACAATCGATAAAATAAGTAAAATATTTTTAGTTCGGTTTCGATTAACCGACATCGGTTCATCTTTTTTAGCCCCGTAAACTGTGCTTATTCTTCGGTACGTTCGTGAGTCGTGACTCAGGATACCTACCGGTTACCGTATTTCAGGCCACGCTGTGCCGTATTAAGATTCTATTACACTGTCATCGTATTCCGTGTAAGCCTTATGGATAACATGTTAACGTAAACGTTACTATAACATAGGTACCAACAATAGGTAGTTGAAAATATTCAAATATTTCACCATAGTATGTTTGTAGGTGGTAGTTATTAAATGTGGTTTTTAATGCTATATTAGTGAAATCATTGTAACAACATTATATAATCTGGCGAATAAAATTTAAGAAAATTCTGAACATGGACAACACACATGAAGTTTATAACGTACCTGTACATTTGAAAAAAAAAAGAGTTTTCTTCTTATCATAAGATTAAACAGGTAATACTTATAGCTTTATGACACACGCTCCATCTACCTATATAATTTTGTACAAACAATAGAGCTCAATATTATGCTTCAAAACTATACTCGAATACATTTTTATTCGAATAATATTGTAAACAATTAATTTGAAATTTTTTGTATTCGAATAATTAGTTTTTTTTAATGATTCAAATGATTTTAAGACATTACATTTGAATACAAACGCGAACACATTAAATTATTTAAATATTTTTCGGTTATTTTACTTTATAGATTAAACAAATCGTGTTATTGTAAAAATAATTCAAATAGGTGTAAATATATTACCTATATTATATTTAATTTCTTAGAAGCTAAAGTGTACCTTTGCTATAGTTCGATGTGTATATAGTTTAGCAGACGAATAAAAATATGTATTATTAAATTTAATAATATACAATAGAGTTGACGACATACAACATGTGATGACGTGATGCGTTATATGTAATAAATTATAAAGTATCCATCCCGAGCGTGTTATTGAACGATTTCATTTTAATTCGACTCTGCAGTGATTCACCGCTTAAAATTAGAGCATGCCAAAGACGTACGCGTCCGGTAAAATCTTTTAGTGCAAATTACTAGACGAAAGTATAATAATATTTTATTGTATATTATATATATATTCATTTACGTTTTATTATTATCGAAAGTTCCCCCGAGACTTTTATCAAATCGTAGTATAACGATTTACACGAATGTATGTTTTCGATTTACTTTGCTGAAAGTTCACACGAGACTTTCGTATTACACTGCGAACGATTTTGATTTATAAATAAGGTTAATGTTTAATGTTTACAGTTTACACTGTGACTTTATATTATACATGCTAAAATGCTCGACTATTTGATTTTCAACGATGATTGGTTTCGGGCAAAATAATTATTTACTTTTTCTTGATAATAATCTGCAGGGCTTGTAAGTTCATGCATTCGCATATCAATCTTGCTAAGTCGTATTTAATGCTAGATGTCTTAGAAGTCTACTTCAAAGTATCACGGTTAAATATATAGTTTTATATTGCATATTTTTGGTATTCCTATCAATATTATTTTATTAATGTGCATTTTTTATGGAAATACTATGAAAAAACAAACATTTGATGCGATAATTTATAATTTTTCACTATATAAAATGAATGGGAATGGTTGTGACATAATATAATAAAAATAAAACAATACTTAAACTAGAAATAAAATACGACTTTCAAAAATTGCTTATCAATTTTTTTATGTGTATATTTTTAGAACTTTAGTTCCATATTTCTGAACTTTTTAAGGCATATTTCAATGCATACTTTGCCAGTTTTTAGTGCATAAGTGCATGCTTATTTTGGTATTTTTTTAAGGCATGAACTTACGAGCCCTGATAATAATATAATGATATGGTTATATAACTCAACAAATAGATAACATCTCGCAAACTTTCGATAAAAAAATCTATATGAACGTAAAATCAGCAGAACCCATTGTTGGTTTTAACATTGATTGTATATAATTATAAACAATGTTTTACTTAGTTATTAATCTAAATCTTAATTATTTCGTATATACAATTATAACAAACAGTACAAACAACGCATTGCAAACATTTCAGCGTTTGAAACTTAGGTATATTATATTTTAGATACACATATCATTTAAAATTTAAAATTGAGACTCAAAATTTCGAATAAATATTGCAAATTATAGTTTTTCATTTGCTCTTATGTACCGACAAGATTTCTTTTTAATTATAATTATGCATGGTCATTAAGACTAAAATCATGTAGCAGGCCGCAGTTTTATATAGGTATAGAGGAAACTATAAACTTCAAAATATTTTTTTTGTTTTTAATTTTATAAACCTAATAATTAAATTTTAAGAAGTCGGATTACAAACGTTATAATGTAAAAGTTAGAACTATGCTATACAAGTGATAGATAAATCGTAAATCGTAAATACATAACACAAGTATGTATAGTGTGTTTACTAATTATTCACGAAAATGTATGGCTAGTGACTTAACTGCAATAATATATATCGTACATAGGAGTTTGTACTTTTGTGGCTTATTGACACTCAGAAACTTGTAGGTATATCTCGTTAATAATAAAAAAAAAAAAATAATGGAGATAGATTATTGAATGAAACAGAATAGATTTTTATAAGATTTCAATGTCAAAACTTAGTGAAGTACAAATGTTTTTCAGTCTTATGTACCAGAAAGTATCTATTTATACTCATCTATCAATTACATAGTTATCTATCTAGAGCTGTAAGGCAGTATACATTATAAGGATTACATTAATCTGAATGTACCTGACACAGTTCTATTCTAACCCGTCGAAATAATCGTTAATTGCCTCAAAAACTTAAGTAAGTACATACGCTTTTATCTCGAAAGTTAAATATTTTAGTAGAGCAGAAAACAAATTGATAATTTAGCGACCAGACCTAAAGTATTTCGCTGAAGTGAATCTCGCTTTTGCAACAGTATTTCCCGACGACACTATATCTATATACTGAACTAATTCTGACCAACAATTCCTTTTCGCTGGAAAAAGCTTTGAAGTTTATTATAATGTATTAATGATTTTACTTGTTTTACTGGCAATTAAATTACTATTATAATAAAAGGGTTGACGTGTGCACCAAAGTGATGTTAAAATACGTTCATCATTTTTGTATTGAACCTTATATATATATAGTATAATATTATTCTAAATGCGTAAAATTAAAATATATAACTTGCACATTATTTAATTTTAATTAAAAATAGTAAATAAAAATAATTAAACAAATTATTTGGTATCTGTAAAAGTGCATAAATAGATACAATTTATGTGTTTAAATCAGAAATTATTAAACGAATATTTGAATAGTAATTAATTATTTAAAATATATTTTAGATATTTCTACAAAATTGTTAACAATTAAGTGCTTACAATTAAAACTAAACAATAACAATACTAATTACAATTATTTTGAAACGTTAATTGTAAAATTAATTCAAATAAAAACAGCAATAAACTAAAAAAATATATTTTGATTACAGTAAATATTTAAAAACATATACTCTAATTACGTTTGTTACATTTGGATGAATAATATATTATTCAATAATTTTCGTCGGAGTGGAGATTTTTCGCATCGGCTTTTAAAAAGTAATTGACATAATTTATGGTCTCAATAACTACGCAGTTAATACGTCATGGATTTATTTTCCATAATATAATAAATCGTGAGCAATAATAAATCTTATAATAATTTACGCGATAATACTATACTAAGTAAGTTTGACACGATAATTGCGTTTTCGATACTTTTTTTTCTTGTGAACGACAAATCAAATATCTTTCAGTCTTTGTCAAACTGAGTACTAAATTCTAAGTGCACTCGTTCGCACCTCGTAGATATAAACGCGATCCGAATGGCGATCGGGAGAGGGGTGAACATTAAATTATAGAGATAAAAAAAACCGTCAAAAAGAAGAGAAAAATAAAAAGCACTTATTGTCACTTGAATACCTACCGCTGCAGGATTGTCGCGCACGTGTATATTTTTATCGATGCCATTATGCCAAACTGCCAAACAATTTTCCACAGCGAGATCAGCTTTCGTCTGTTGCTCTCTCATAAGTCATAATATACACGTGTCACGACTATTTCATACATGGTTCAAAATATTATTTTTTGTGGATCCATTTAATGATTACATACACATCAATAATCCGCCCTATTCAACTGGCACATTCTTCCTAGAGTCCCGTAGTCCAATTTACATTGTGTTATTACAGTTTTTTATTCGTCAACGATATTAAAAATATTATCAACATTCGTTTTCTTTTCTTTGCTGATGGTCTAAAATTATTTTTAAAAGTTAATTCTTTTAGACTCTAAAACTGTTACTTATTACAAAATGATCTTAATTCTTTAGTGTTTTTGGTTAATGATCATGGATTGGATCTCAATTTCTCTAAATGTCACTGAATGTCTTTTTACAGAATCCGCGAACGACTAGATTATTTTTACTCAATCGATGCTTATACCTTATAACAAACGGACAATAAGGTTTTAGACTTAAGTATCATGCTCGACCGTGAATTGAATTCGCATAATCATTTACTATTTAGATTTAATATGATGTAAGCGCTAAAATTACTGGGTTTTTGTAAAAAGAATATTTCACGATTTTAATTTAGTGATCCCTATAAAATTGTTATATTGTGCCTTTGCGTGAAAATATGGAGTTGTTGTATGGTATGCATATACTGCTTGTGGTAGAAATCAAATTTAACGTGTACAACGGAAATTCCTTAACTATGCAGCTTTTACTTTAAATAATTATCATCCGCCTCGTGATTATATTTCAGTTATGAGCAGGCTTCGTTTGAGTACGTTAGTTGATAGAAAACAAGTTGCCAATTTAAATTTTCTCAGGAAATATTGACTCCCCTGAACTACTTTATATCATTAATTTTAAAGTCCTATTCACTTATGTCGGACACATATATCCATTTTTTGTACCAAAATAGAACACCAATTATCTGGAAAATCAGTTAATAATTAGGATGATGCGTATGGCAAATTGGGGTCTGGTTTTCTTTAGTAAAGGTATTTGTATCAGATAATATTATTATAAATAACGAATTATGTATTTAGATGTTATTCTAAATTATTATTGAGTAAAAATTATGTATTGTGATTATATTTCATGCATCTAATTGAGGCCATATTTTTAAATATGATAAAATAAAAATTATTCAAAATATAAAAATATATCTCAGAGAAAAATAAAACTACAATATCAATAATACATTAAATAATATATGTTTATTTATTTATTTAATTAAAATCATGGACTTAAATTCTATTTACAATGAATATTAATAACAGCCGGTGTCGGAGTTAAAACAAAGAGAAAAAAGAACAAAAAAAAAAAATAAATAAAGAATACAAATAAGAACTATATTATAATTAATCGATTTCGACAAAAAGGAAAATAATTACAAAAAAAATATCTAAATCACAATGAGCATTATTACCGGTAGTCAACAAGATATTCTTTATGGGGGTGATGATATATAATTTTGAGGATAGTATATAGAATATGAAATAAATTTGTGTCACGAGTATTTCGTGAATGTGTTTTAATGTTAATTTGACCTAATAAAAAGAATCATCGATATCAATAATATATTAAATAAAATTAATAATATTATTTATTTGATAATCAACAACATAACATATATACTTATTATTTATAATACAATAATTTTTTTTTCGTTTTCACGTTGGTACCTACTACCTATAAGCAAAGCTTGTGGAACAGGGAGTCTATTTCATAATTATTTATTATATTTTAACACATATTTATCAAGTAATCTTAATTTATTTTGTTAACATAATAATAATGATTACAACAATACAACAATAATTTTACAGTTTATCGTAATAATGATATATCAGTCAAATATTCGCATGTAGTTGATTAAATAATTTTATACCTCTATTTATATAATAAAACACTTTAGTAATTGATAATTTGTCATATAATTGCTCTAATGTTAATATTTTTAGTTTAATAAATAAGTCATTTGTACTATAATTTTGATCAATACAATGATTTTTCATTAGTACTCTTGTTATAAGCATTCTATGTTTTACCTATAATAGTTCTAATACATTTTTATAAGCAAAGCCCCCCCCCTCCTCATACAATCAAACCATACATCAATGCTTGAACTAATACGAAATACACCATTTTTAGACTAGGAGTATGTAAGATGTTCCGTAGGTCTTTGAAAATATAAAAACATTTTCTTATAAGTATTATTACTATTTCAATATGATGATTCCATTTCAAATGTTCGTTAAACATTACACCTAAGTATTTAGCTGAACCTACTGTAGATATATATCTACAATTTGTGTTACATACATCAATTATGTATTTTTTTTTTTTTATACAGTTATTATTATGTGACTTAATTGTGATTTGTTTTTGTCAACATATGACATGTATTTTTTCTACACGCTTGTGTACAACTACTACTAAAATTATAAAATTGACCAGTATCACTGCGTAAAATACTTCCAAAGTAAACGGGTTGAACTTAAAAGTACGAAGTGAAAACATATTTTGAACCCTGACGCATCGGCTCGCGCGTTCGTGGACAACACACCAAATTTAACACAATGGTCCACACACACACACACACACAAGTGAGTTTAAGTTTGTTGCGTACACGTGCGGACGCCTTCGGTAAGCGCTGTAATGAGCGTTCGGGTGTTTACACGAAGCGAGGAGAGCGCGATGGGTTTCCACGGGCCGCCGCCGTCGACGAGACCGGTGGCGGCAACGCGATGATTAAAAACAGAACGTTGAGAATTTTTTTTTCCCTCTCGTCCTCCGCGCGCGGACCGAAATATCTGTTCTTCCTGTTTACTCATCACCTCCATAATAAAAAAAAAAAGGATTTATTGCCAGCGAACGTATACGCGTCTACGTGTATGATATATTTACGGGCGTTCGACAGCTCGTCGTCGAAGGGATTTCCCTCGTGATTTTTATTGCGCGACCGTCATCGTCGTCGTCACCGATAAAACCCGACAGGGGTAGTAGCATATCGTTATATATGGTAGCAGTTCTGGTTACTTTCGGTCACGGCCCGACCCCGCCGTAAATTATTTTTCATTTTTACAACCTCCCCGTGTCTCACCCGCGGCTGTGAAATGTCCGTCCAGCCTAATATTCCCCCCGCGACCTTCTCCCTCCCCCCCACCATCCGCCCCACTCGCACGTGCTATATCGGTTTTCGGTATAAGACCAAGACAAAAAATATATATATAAACACCGTACTACTACTACCACTACCATAATGTTGTACAGTAAAATCACGACTGCTGTGCGGCGGCGGACGTCGATTTTATACCGTCGTTTAGATTTTTTTTTTCCCGACGTTCGCGCATCATAACGATATAATAATATACAACGCGTGTGATTTTATTATATATGTAGACGGAAGAGATTTTTATAAATAAAATAATAACATATTATATATTGTAGTACGATACACGTGTGCAGGTCCGAGGTCGGACGATGCTGCGCGCCATAAAAGTTTACGACGCGTCCGTCCCGGTTGCCGTGGAAACTATTTTATAATATTATTGTAGGTACACGTCTATATAATAATAGTCTATGCTTATTACTGGAGAGCGATTTTTTTTGGTTTTTACACATATTTATATTTCATTGGCTACATGCAGCGCGCAACGAAGATGAAAAATGTGGACGATTTATAGAGTTTGTAGAAAATAATTTATTTTGCATATTAAAGAATATTTTGGAGATTGGAGAATATTCAGCCCGTTTTTCATATTTTGGAATATATTGCATTATTGCTTATAAAAAAAATCGTATATTTTGTTAATTTCTCGAGTTATAATTTTCTCGTTGCGGGAAAAAAAAATTAATTTTATTTAAGAATGATAAAAACCATTCAGTGTCTTGTTCGTAATTAAACAGGAAATGTTGGTCACGGTTCTCTCGGACCATGATTAAACCGTAGGTAATGGAGAAATAATTTTGGTGGCCGTTATTATTAATTATCTATGGTTATACGTGACCAAATGTTCAAAATGATAAAAACGATTCGATGTAACTATCAAAAGTATTAAATATAGTTCACAATTTGTTTTATTTTTTAACGTTTTTGAGTTTAATTTTGTTGTATTCAATTTTATTTTTTACCGAAACATAACAATTGTATACAACAAATATACAATACATATTTCTTATTGTGGCGTGTATCCAAATCTATAAACTATTTAAAATAAAAAAAAAATCATATTTTTAGCATATTTTGCATGCTCAAATTAAGAAAATATTTTATGGTTTTATTAGAACATATTAACATTGTAATTTAAACTTTTAAAAACCTAAAAATCCGCTTTTTACTTATTACATTTAAACAATGTTGCTAAAACCTGGTTAGATAAGACGAGCATCGATAAACACCAAGAGACGTATAAAACGCTCACTTAACGGGATCGGCTCAAATCGAATTTACGAGATCAGAAATTCTAAACTCGCGTTTGAAAAGTTTTACAACAAACAACGATATATATGCGATCGAGTTTGATAATATTTGTAGTTCATACATTGTTCTTGAAAAAAGATAAAGAGTATATATTACCCATGTGAATCGTAGTGATGAGCTAAAATGATGTGCTATTGAATATCAACAAAAATAAAGAACATCAGACTCAATGGTTATTGAGTTATCATTACTGTCGTTACTCGCTACGCGTGTTACTATGCACAAATGCACAATAATTTTTTTATGTATTCATAGGATAATTGCACATTTTGGTTCCCCCCAACCCTCCCCCAGAAAAACGCCGTATGCAGACGATTGACCCCCATTATAGTTTTATAACTTAATACGGATAAGGATGTAGATTATGGTTTATTTCAAAAAAGTTTGTAAAGTATACTATAGGTATGTTTCTCTGAGTTATAATTTAAATTCGATCTTAAAATTTGTATCTTATCTCATTATATTTACAATTTAAGCCTCAACTTATGATACAATTCAGTGTTTATAATAAGTGATAATTTAATATCAATTTTTTTAATTTATTATGCTGCAAAAAATCTTCAATAAAATGTATCACATAGAAAAAAAAAATGAAGACCTGTACACTGTCCGTTTACGGTGTACTACGTTTTTCGGTAAGACTAGCACTGCAAAATTCGCATAGGAGAGAGTACTTTTTTAGCCATGAAAAATATCAGTTCCAATATTGATAGATTTAGATTGGATGTGCCTATTTCGTTTACAAATTCGTTGATTTCTATAAAACTGGTGTGCCGGCCCGGTATGGGCGTTATTTCTTTATTTTTTTTATTTGTTGTTTCGTCAAGCTTGTTTTTAACGAGCATTGCCAAAATTTGTTTGTATTTATTTCTTATATTAAACAACAATGTCTGTGCTGTATTATTTGTTAAACAGAATAAAATGTAATTTATATAGGTAATATATTTCATCGTCACCAACTAATAACTGGCTTACCTCAAAGTTACACGAGTCGTTTTACTGAATATACTGGCTTGTCTAGTGCATCTATATGTACTCTGCTGATACAATACGAACGTTTTAAATTTAGTTCAAGGCAACTTTAATTAGGTAAATATGTATATAGATATTGGCGGATATTGCTTAACGTCAACATTGATCCCGAATGTTGTTTTGTCTTATTACACTATTGTCACAATATAATATATACCAACATTGCCAAAATAGTTTCAATAGTTATTCTTTCGTCACAAATCAGCATTTTGATTGATTTTTGGGTAAAATTTACCCTTATTTAACTTTACGATATTTACGATAATGCAACTAATTGTTTATGTACACATACCCTTAAGCCACAGTTTTAAGACGAGATAAAAAGAAATCATCCGGATAAAGATAAAGATAACTACGCTTTATTTTTTCTAAGATACAAATATAATAGATAATCAAATCAAATCCATCTTTCTAAAAGATAAAAGATAAAAATATTTTATACAGACAATTATTGATTAAATATATAAAAATACATTTAAATTTAATGATTACAAACAAATTAACTTTCATTTACATTGTGCCTGTACAATATGGTTATTTTCGTCTGAATTTATTACATGTCACTAAACATTAATATAAAAAAACTATGAAATTAGGAATAACTACTAATGCAATAATATTATAAGAAATAATATTTATCACAGGTACAATATTTTGTAGACCGTGTTATGTTATTTTACAAGATGTGACTGAAGCAAAGATAACAAAATCCAGAAATTGTCGGACAATTCTGGGAAATGTTTATAAAAAAAAATTATCTTGTGAATATTTATCTGGACAAAACGATAATTAAATAAATTGGTAATTGTGGAGGTTAATCTACTTAGATGAGTCCTAACACCACCTCTAACTGCTGTTTTGGCACTTCGTGAGTGTTGATCGCGCATGTCATCGTTGACGAACAGACGATACAGAGAGTAGGTATAGACACACGTGTCAGTGTCGCATTATAGTTTCAGAGAGATTTTCACTTCCGGGCTTCCGGCAACTTGTCATTAACTAAGCCACCTGTCGGTTCTCGTCAGTAACCTAACAATGGTCTATAGATTTTGCGAAATTATTAGTGCCAACAGACGGATCGACATGGACATAACTCAGTCTGCGCATACCGTACCACAGTGTAGGTAATTAGTGCTAACAACGATTTTCGACATCCAGTCAACGCATAGGTTAGGTTAGGTTAGGTTTGATAATTAAATCATAAATATAATGTTTAGCCGTACACGTGAACACTGCGTAAATCACACAGTAACGGACAATAATTGTGCCTTAAGCTAAAGCATGGTAAAGATCATCGATAACGTTTTAATGGTGCCTAGGTTATTACGTAAATATGATGACAAAAATGGCCCCAACTTAATATCTGAAATAATTTATCGTAACTGTCATTATACGCCATCTCGCCCCATTCAATACTTATTTTATCTCTCGTCATCCACTGGTTGTTATCCCGATAAGTGGAAAATTAGTTATGCTTACACTATATGTAAAACGGGTAATCGAAATGTTAATAATTATCGTTCTATATCATGTCTGAGTACATTACCTAAAATTTTAGAAAAAAATGATAATACCTAAATTGGCATCGGTATTTACTAATATGATTTTTGATAAACAACCCGGTTTATGCTATGCCAAATCAACCATAACAAATTTACTAGTTTATTACACCGACATTGTGTGAATAGTTAGTAAAGTTATTCAAGTGGATGCAGTGTACGCTGATATAAGGGAAGCTTTTAATAGCGTTGACCTGTCCATTTTGGTAAAAAAATTAGAATATGGTGGTATTTCTGGACCAATATTAAAATGGTTTAATTCATATTTATGTGATAGATCTTGACAAATTAAATTAGGCAATTCTATCTCAGCGAGTATTAATGTTATATTTAGTGTTCCTCAAAGAGGTCATCTATCCTCTTTACTCTTTCAATATTTATTAATGACGTTACCAATATCTTTAAAAATTGTAAATTCTTAATTTTTGCCGACGATCTAAAACTATATTTACCAATTTATTCAACTGATGATTGTGTTAAATTGCAATATGATTTGAATCAGTTTTGTTCGTGGTGCATATCAAACGGCCTTAGTGTAAATGCTGAAAAATGTTCACAAATAACTTTTTCACGTCGAAAGCAAAACCTAAAATTTAATTATAAAATTAATAGTTCTGAACTAAGGGTAATAATGGAAATAAAAGACTTGGCATATTGCTATCAAATGACCTGTCTTTTAATAACCATATAAACATAATATGCAATAAGGCACTACGGGTTTTCGGCTTTATACGTCGAAACTGTTCAGAATTTAAAAACAAAGGTCTTATATTTCTCTTTGGTTTGTCTGATCTTAGAATATGACTCAGTTATTTGGAATCTTCACCAAGCTAATCTAATATCCAAATTGGAACGTATTCAGAATAGGCTATTAAGGGCACTTGCATACAAAACAAATCAAGTAAATTTATCTATTGAACAATTAGCACTGGAATTTGATATTAAGCCCCTAGTCAATCGTAGAAAACTGAACGACATACTTTGGCTCAATAAATTATTAAATTCTAAAATCGACTGTCCCTATTTACTGAGCCTCATTCCCTTTAATGTCCCTCGTATTAATACTCGTGTACCACAAATATTTTTCTCCTCTACCTACGGAAAAATTACAGTTATTTCATTCCGATCGATAGAATGCTGACAACAGCAAACTCGTTAAATAATTTTGATTTTTTTTATGACGACTCGACCAGGTTAAAGCGTCTAATATAATTTAATTTAATTTGACATATAATACCCTCTTTAATTTATAAAATATTGTTAATTTATCATTATCAATTATAGTTAATAAGTATTATCGTATCATTATTTGTACTGCACTGAGTCCGACTGGACGTATTTATATATATATATATATATATATATAAATAAATAAAATGGTTGTTACTTATTACTTGAATTCTTGCTTCCATGATTTACTGTATATACCAATTAAGTACCCATTATTTAACCACGTATAACCTAAGAATTCATTCCTTGGAGGGCAGTAAACATTTTTTAGGGTGGGTGATGTAATTCAGTGTAAGAGTATTAAATGTGAGTCAAGAGAAAAACAGTTCAAGCCACCACTACCTATTATAACATTAGGTACACAATAATAATAGATAAAATTGCCCTACAGTGTGTTTTTTTTATAATTTTGTGTATAGTTTTTTAACAAATAAAGACGTATAAAAATTGAACTTCGTGTTTGTGTGTGCAAACTAAGTTTGAACACAAAACACTATGTTTTAAATTTTCCATCATCGTTATGGTGTATATTTTAATATTTATATATGATGTGCCTAATAATCCAGTAAATCAATATAGGTCATACCCATGTATAATGTAATATATAGTTATATAATATTTAATATATTATAATATGTGCTGTGTAAAATCTATTATACCACTTGACAATATATTTTTATTATTATTTCGTGTACTAGCTAGTAATAATTACAATTCGATATCAAAAATCTATTGACATTGATTGTACATTTGTGCACTGCAGTCGAAATATCAGATCCACATAAACATTCCTAAGGAAAACAATAGTACCTACTACCTACCTACGTACAGTCTTACTACGCTTAACATGTTTAATGGATTTTGAATTATTAATTAATAATGAATAACTCGTGTAATATGTAAATTATCGTTCTTAGCCGACCAAGATTAATACATTTATTCTGCCGGATCCTTTAACCTAATAACTTTATCTCTTGAAATCTGGGGGAAGGAATAATTTTTAGATTTTTTTATTTTGTAAGTATATTATAGTAACTGTCATAATTAGATAGTTATACAATATAAAATAATATAATAACAACACAATATTAGTAAAAAAATATATTTGTTTGTTTTTTTTTTAAAAAATATGTCTATTTTATTATTATATATATATTGTACATAAAAACCTATTTATCTACATCTGTATCTTATAATAATTTTGTATAAAAACTTAAAACATATCTTTATCTTATCTAAAAATTATTTTTTGTTGCCTGCGTTTAATACGCTGTTCCGTGCTTGTGACGGATGTTCACTTTTAAACGTTTAATTTTGGAATTTGGTAAGTAAGTACCTAAATTATTTTACATTTATAAAATGTTACATTTAACTGTTTTAAAATCATTTTTCATACATTCAACTTTTCACCGAGTATTTGAAAAACATATGAAAATTTTGGAATTGACGAGGTAACGTCAAAATTCGGAAGTGAAGATACTAAAAGTTATATCAAATGTATAATCCAACACGTGTGACTTGTGGTTATTTATTACCTATCAATAACAAAATGTTCTATTATTGTCATGTAAGTGAAAAAATATGTCAGTTGTGTGGGTTTCTATGACGTTCGTACATTAAGGTAGGTAGTATTTTAATGACGACACCGGAAGTGAGTATCGTATTAGTATAATACCTATCGATTTGAATGTGAAACGAAAATCCTCCGTTAGAATAAAAAAACCGTGTAAAAAGAGTTCATCGCTATCGTCATAATGGCCGCCGTAAATGGCTCGTCGCAAAAAAACTTTACAAATTAATTTTTTTTATAATACTTTCGCATAAATCTTAATTGCTCAATGAAATAATGTCGTCGCGTTGAAAGGGAGGCGCAGAACTGACGATGGTGGTGTTCCTCTTACAGGCCCTTTAGGGGTGGCACGGTATGCATTTCCCCCCACCCAAGGTGGAATTTTTGGGCCGATAATTTTTTTATGGATTTCTTTTTCGTGTTTGAACTAACCTGTATAATAATAATAATATTATAATTACATAAAATGTTTTTTCCCTATATACTCGTATATAGTATTAACGATTTATAATTGGAAATTTAACTGATGTTTATTATGATGGGATATTCTCTTAAATTTATTTTTATACGAACACTGAACGATTTATCGCGGTTAACTGATTATGACAAAGTGACATTAAACATTTGCACACAATACACAGAATGCAGCCCGCAGTTAGGTTAGACTTAACAGAGCTGGTCAGTCCTTGTAGCTATTGAATCATCAATAACAAATAAACGAGACTTTAGTGAAACAATAAAAATATTTGCTCAGAAACAGTCGAAAAGAAAAAAATTAAATTGTATGTTTAAGTTTTTTATTCAATTTTTACATAAAACAATATGCACCTATGTTAATATATATATTATACTGTCATTACTGTTTTGCAAGCATTTAATATATTAGACAGGCTTGAGGATATTTAAGTATATTTATAATTTCCATTGCAATTGGTATAAAAGTAAACATATGAATGAATGAATGATACCAATAAACCAATATAATATAAAAAGTAATTGGTAAAAAAGTCCGGCGAATAAAGTCCATTTTGAAAAAAGCCCAAGTGCATTTTCGTTGCCAGATTAAAATTCTGAAAATATAAATTATTATTTATTATTTTCTTATTCAATAATCGATCTGTTTTCTTATATCTATAAAATTACAATTATCAAGCACCTACTAATATATAATAAATATAATATTTGTAAGCTGTGGGTATAATAAGGTATAGTAATCAAATAAAATATTGTGTAAGAAAATCAATTACATTTTTTAAATTTAAATTTTGTGAATAGAATGTTTTGCGTTTTTGGACTTTTTGTCCCGGGATTAAATATAAATATACTATTTGTATAAAATACAATTTCAGTTTTATAATCGTATGTATTTATAAATTTTTACTTATTTTCAACACTGGAGCATTATATTGACCATATTATAATGCATAACGACAAAACCGGCGCAAAAGTCATCGCGCTCGCTTTGAAACGCGATTTCCGCACGGTAGAGCGACTCGGTGTGTGCATTTCGTTATGATGTATATATATATATATATATATATATATATTTAAAAAAAAAAATAGGATACAAAGAAAAGGGCTTCGCAACGATGACGTCAATCCTCGTCCGTCCCGGATGCCATGGTAACGGCGAGTCGCCTGTGACGTCAACCGCGGTGCCGACGGCGGCAGGTCGACACACTCGGAAGTGCGCACGTACGTTTGGTCGCATAAGCTTGCTTCCGTAAAAAGGTAACAATCGGAAAGACGTCTTTGTTGCCCGCTGTATGTAATCGGGCGGTCGTCGTATCCGCCGAAACGAAAAAATTTTCGATTTTCGTTTCCACCTACCCGTCTAAATTACAGTTTGAGAACCGTTTAGACTTTGGAGTTACCCTTGCAGAAGCCCGCACCGCGATGAGGCGGTTCTCGTTGACCCCCAAAAATTGTTTGACTTAATTTTCAGATTTAAGTTCAAAAATTTGAATTTGAATTCAATTGAGTTTATTTAATTAAATGCATGTTACAATATATATATATATATATTTATTTAACATCAAACATATCATATACATACACAGAAAGAGCTTAATATATAATGTTGATACCTACTCCCTGTAAGCCAGGGGTCTTCAACATTTTTATGCAGCTGGACACGTATTATTTTTTAATGATCTTGCGGGCCGCATTCGTAGTAAAAACATGTATTTTATACAAAAATTCGGTTTCATTATTAATAAATTGGCTTGGATTTAGCGGTAATTTTTTCTGCTATTATATAACTGGCATTGATACTGGCTTCTGAGTCTTTATGGCCTTTTTTTAAACTCGAAGACTGACCTTATATATTTTCCATTAACAATGAAAGTTTGTCAATTCGAAGTTGTCCTTCTATCATATCATATTTTGCTGCGTGTTTGGTACCATATTGTCGCTTTAAATTGCACTCTTTCATTACTGCAATCGATTCTCGACAAATCAAACATATTACGTTTTCTTTAATTTGAATAAAAAAACACTTATTGGACCATTTTTCTTGAAAAACGCGACTTTCATCCGAGATTTTACGTTTTTTACTGACCGATATATTATACAACTATTACGAAGAAAATGTATAACTTTTACACATAGACGAGTATTATATTCGTTCCACAATCGATTACGAACTAATAGGCAACAATCAACATTTATCTCTAGGCAGGTAATTTCATTTATCTTACCGCATATTTCCGATAGCGATGACTTAGCCGTTATAATTTTATCAAAATAGAAAATATATATGCTTAATTTCAAATGTGGTGGCGGGCCGCATATTATGACAGGGCGGGCTATGGGTTGAAGACCCCTGCTGTAAGCAATGCTTGAGGTGGAAGTAGGTAGTCCCATTCTACTTAGAAAATAAAAATATATACTTATGTGAACAAAACAATAACCATTAATGTAAAATAATATTGAGAATAATATTATTTAGACATACATAATAGGTACAAGACGGAGGTAATCAAAAACGAAAGGAAACAAAGTACTATAACAGTCGACAAAAAAATAGAAAAGAAATTAGTATTATCTAAGGTAATCTAAACAGAGATTCGTAAGACATTAGTGAAATAATTTGTTGAATCTTCTCTTTATCTCGTACCTAAATTTTAAATCATTACTAATTGCTTTCGTGTAACTAGGTAGTTTATTAAACATTGTATGCCCCTATAAGCGTAAAACGGTTTTATTAAAGCAGTGTTTGGTTTAATTAAAGCTAAATTCCCAGAATTCGTACTTCTAGTATTTAATGTATATTCTGGTTTAAATTGATGTTTTTGTATATTAATTTTTATTATAGCTAACTTATCGTATAATTGACTAATTTTAAATAGTTTAAGAATTTTAAATAATTCATCTGTGCGATTATCTTCATTATAAAGATGTTAACTAATATTCTATGGGCAACATTTAATGGTTCTAACGCATTCTTGCATGCAGAACCCTATAATATTATACCGTACGTAAGTATTGTTTGTACCGAAGCGAAGTAAATCATTTCTATATCGAGGATATTACACAATTCTTTAAATATAAAATAACATTTTCTAATACGTGGTATTATACAGGGCGAGGCACTAAAACGGCCGATTTTCAAAGATAAATTATAAAATAAAAAAACGAATAAAAATTAATTATTATTTATTATAATGAAGTACATAACTTGCCATTTATTTTTTAAAAATTATGTCTTCAAGATGACGGCCATCTCTTCTCAAGCACTCTTCTAGCCTATTTCGTACATTTTCCACTACACGATGTATCACTTCCAAAGGTATACTGGCAATTTCTTCTTTAATTTTGTTTTTTAGTTGATCAATATTTCGAGGTTTCTGTGCATAGACTTTACCAATAACGACAATTTTGCTTGTTCACAAAACCACCAAGACGGAAATGTGCTTCATCAGACATCCAAACGTTTTGAATAAAGTTTTCGTTCTCGTCCATTCGGATTAGCATTTCTCGACAAAAAGT
>JACXSJ010000672.1:171140-193214 GCA_014851325.1 Pentalonia nigronervosa | reverse complement strand
TCCCGGGACGGAATTCGGTCATTTTCAGCAACCCGGGACGGAATTCGGCATTTGCCGTGTCCGCGATCAAATCGAAAAATTATATTTCATAGCCAGAGTGCATCTTATCGACAAAAAATATTCGATAGATAACTCGGATGCATCCACAGTTACTGGTTAGGTTACTCTGTTGACTGTTCATCTTATTGGAATGCCAAAAATTTGTCTAAGCATAGCTATAAAAGTATGTCGCTTCCACTTATAGTGGCGTATATGAATACGCATTCATATCCAAAATTTGTGATTGAGTAAAAACAATCGCAATCAAACAGACAGATTTATTTTTTGAAAAATTTGTATAGACTTCAAAACTATTAAATAAAGAATATGCTAAGAAATATTTTGTTGTACATTTTATAATGCTATTATAATAATTGATATTATCATAACTCCAAAATACTTAAATGTTGACAAAATTCGTCAAAATAATGAAAATACATAAATAATTTTGTAAGTTAAATACATACAATTTTTAATTTTCATACCTGAGACTTAAAAATTGAATATAAGATTTGTTGTACGTTTTAATTACTGAAATTGAAAAAAAAAGCTGAGCGTGAAACCACATTAATTAAAAAATGTTGACAAAATTGGATATTCAAACGTATAAAACAACGATTTATACTTAAACGGTTTTTGTCGTTTTCTTTAACCTAGTATGTTATTTGCAGTTGGTTCGGGCCGCAAGAAGAGTTCACGGTGTCACAGGCAAAAGACGCAGCAGCGCCAAGCAGCGAACCTGCGTGAAAGGCGACGCATGCAAAGCATCAATGAAGCATTTGAAGGGCTTAGGGCGCACATACCCACATTGCCGTACGAGAAGCGTTTGTCCAAAGTGGACACCCTGAAGTTAGCCATCGGTTACATAAACTTCTTGTCCGAGTTGACCCGTGGCACTGGGCCGACAGGAAACGGCGTCACATCCTTGAACGTGGCCAAACTTACGACGATTGCCGGTCGCCTACATAGACCACCGGTTCAGGTCAAAGAGCAACCCGTCAAAAAGTTTATTGTTAGAGGTAAACTATATAATATTATGTATAGTACCCAATTAAAATTTTTAATTTTAACGTAGTGAAGGAACTAACACGTCTAATTTTTACTGACTTACGTTTTTAATTTAAACCGTTTACCTACCTATTACATACCGCGGGGTACCTATATAGGTTAGGTTATGGACTGAAAATTCCGATTTCCCGGTAGGCTCTTATCTATATTAGGTATACTCAGAAGCCCCAATCCCCCCAAAAAAATTATGATTTCATAATACTAGAACCAGCTGTATAATATTTTTATACTTATTAGAACTTCTGTATACGCGTCATATCTTTACGGTTGCAGTTTTGCATACCTACCTAAATGTTATATGTAAAAGGTAATATGACAAAATAGATTCTATTATATCATGTTAAATAATGCATAAAATTTATATATAAATAATATGTAGGTACTATTGTACAAATGACAAAAATATACAACCATAAAAATATTATAATTCATTTTTTAACGACAGTGTTGACAATGATGAAAAATTGATAAGAATTATTCTTATTTATAATTTTTCATCGCCACTTGTAATGTCGACTTGTAGTCGAAAGGATTCATTCAAAAAATTACGATTTATAATATTTGATAAGGTAAAAATCTTGTTGGTACTTATACGTTACAAAATTACTTTTTTAAGAAAAAATATTTAAATACAATTTATAAGATCCGAATTTTAGTGTAAATGCCATTAAAGCACTATAATGGTTTCAAAAATGAAAAAAATTACCTCAAAATTTAAAATTGTCAAAAACCGCAAAAAACTTTTTTGTCCTGATTCAATAATGCATGAAAGTTTAAATTATTATAAAACGAACATCACGTAGGTATCTATTTGGAAAACGATGCAAATACGAGGCGCAATCAAAAAGTGAGTCGCATTTTGCCATATTTTTTGTCCTAGTAAATATTTTTTATTGAAACCTTAGGGTAACGCGTTCACACTATATTATCAACGAATTTATTCCTAAATTGATAGTTAGTTGTTAAGTTTATCAGTAACAAGTTTACAATCATGGCTACTGTTACTATTAAGTCGTCCAAAATTGAAATTCATACTGTTATGTGCATCGAAATCCTAGCTCTATTTATTTATGAGATTTCTTTTATTCGATTTTTAACACGTGACCCTAATAAATATATCCCGGTAAAAAAATATATCTATCCGCCCATAGGGCCTGTTGGTAGTAAGTACCAATTAGGTAACGACAGATCATTTTATCGGTACGCAATTATGCATTTACCTATTCTTTACAATTATGGTACGCAGATATATCGTTAAAATTATCAACTATTTCTAATCGCAGTGAATAGCCAATTGAATGCTGATGTGCAAAAGTGAACAAAAAAAACAAAATTATAATATGATAGAAATATAGACTGTTGTCTGTTATAATAATTTTTGTAATTGCATTTTAAGCTAGCTTTGCAAGGCGTTTAACTGTATTCTTAGTGTTTTCTATATTTCGTAAGCCAATGCAAGTTTCTGTAAAGTACTTTTATCCTGGTTTAAATATTTTTTCAAGAAGTGGATTGTAATGTGATCTCTTTTTTTTAAAACTTAAAAAATATTTAAGCTTAATGGTTAGATTATTATTGTAAAATTAACAATAAAAATCTATTCATGTTCAATGTGTTATAGCAATAATAGAATAAACTACTAATTCAAAATGTTTGTACTTTGGTAGGTCTATGTAAAGAATTCTCAGTGCTCTTCAAAATAATTGAGAAAAATAAATTATGGAAAAACAGGAATATTTAAACAAACTTTATTTGGTTTTCTCATTGCAGTTATTTAAAAATTAATAACCATAGAGACTTGAAATTTTTCAAATGCATTTTATAGACATAATTAAACTTTCAAAAGATTTTGGTTTTTTTGCTTTTCGTAAACATTTAAAAATTTTTAAATTTCCAAGTTGTTTATTTTTTTTTAAGTTTTTCAATAAGTCAAAAAGCTTGAAAACTTTATAGTCAATGCAATTATGTTCCTCTAAGTTGTATAACTCAAAACTTTTCTTTAAGAAATTTGATTTGGATACATTTTTTTAAATGTTTTTTTTAAATATTTTATATCACCACTCTTATTTAATGGTATAAAAAAACCTAAGAAATCAAAATATAGTTTTATAGGTATAGTTAAAAATTTCAAAAATCAGAACTTGGACAAATGCAGTAGTATACGGGAGTAGGGTATGAGCATTATAATTAATTTATAATACATAACCGCTTGTTTAATACCTGCCTCAAATTGCAATATGTACATAAACTGTAGTTATTTATAATAATTTGTTTATAAACTATGACTATCCCGACTATTTACAGCCTATAGGTATCGTAAATTAAAACCTAATGGTACGTAGGCAACATAAAATACATATTGTAAATTTTAGGTGCGTTTGGCACTCCGTATTCATTGCATTCGTTGTCTTGGTCGAGGGCAAAAGAAAATTGTCCAAATAGCGCAGGAGTAATGCGAGCAAAGTTATGGAGGCCTGAAATAGGGTCACCGCGTAATTCCGGATCAACTTCAACCTCAACGAGTTCGACATCTTCAAATAAAACCTAATCACATAACATAAGATATAAAACGACCATTATTATAATGTATAGCTTATAATTTATGTGTTATAACATATAATATAATATAAGTTATATATATTATATCGATATTCAGTTGTTCTTAATAATATTATTCCTATTTAAACATTTTTATAAAAATATTAACTGTATATTATTTTTTGTAAACCTACTTGTTTTATTATTGTTTAATATTGTTAGTTGATAGTTTAACGTGTTTATTTTTTTTCAATAGTTATAGTCATATATCATCTTTAAATTAAAATAATATGTATTATCTTACCATTCATGTTGTGTGATTTATGAGATATATAGATCGGTAATTGTAATATGCTCATGATGGAATTGTTATTATTATTCATACATAAAATTGATAGTCTGCAATAAGTTACATCGTTCCATAGTTAAAGTAGTTGAACAGTATACCTATCTACCTACCTATTTATTACAACTTGGTGATATATATTGTGTTTAAAATTATTTTTATCCATTATAAAAATTCGTCTTGATTATAAATTAAAACAATCCGCTACAAATGAAGTCGCAATAAAAAGTATCCATCTAAGATTAATACACGAGTTTACGCAAGTGTACTATTGCTGTAGCTAAGTGCTGATTGCGCAACGCGTAATAAAATATGGTCTCTATATTTTAGTTTATTGATTATAATTTATAATTTACAACGATGATAATAAGCATTTTGTATAAACAGAAATAACGATAGGTACATTATAAAAAATTTTTTCTGTGATAATATTATTGTCAATACACCTACTATTAATTAAAATCAGTTAACTTGTCATATTTGGTTCGTATACACGCTGTATTTAAGTAGCATTATTTATTATTTTCTAATTTTTATTTTATACGTAAGAAAAATTTGTATGATAAATAAATCTTCACAATAAAATGTATTATTATGTGTTTCCAAAGCATCAAAAAAACGAAAAGGAGGTGGAGGGAGAGATATGATAATTCTCTGATGGATAATTCCAGGGATCACTAACTCGAGGAAGGCTTCTCAGCTTATCTCCCTTTACCCTCTATGGAGCCTTAAATTATAATAACTTATTAACATTATCAATACAAAATACATTACAAAAATTATAATATTGTATAATATATTATTTAAGAAGAAATGTTTTGTTAAAAAAATATGTCAGCGCACTATTTGTTTTTTCTCTCTGGCCCACGCGAAACATAGACAAAACGCATTCATGCAAAATCATTTTTTTGTGTTTTTTAGTAATCTTAGAGTATAATTACCCATCACAAAAATTATAGAGAATAATATTTTTGCAGGTATGGCGTATCGGTTGATCTAAATATTATTTCAAAACAAATTAAAAATTATTTATATTTACAACAGTTTTTTTTTTTATTTTGAAAGTCGAACACAAAGTCAAATAATTATAAAATACAAAATTGATATGTCGTACTTTCAAAAATATTTTGTGATTTTACTCAAATATCATTAAAAAAACGATTTTAAGTAAAAGCGTTTTATCCATGTTATGCGTGGGTCTGAGAGAGAAAACAAATATTTTGCTAACAACCTCTTAAAATAAAATTAAATTCCTTTAACAAATAAATGTGTCACTTAAATTACACAAAGCATACAAATTACTAAATAAAGATAATTTTCTAATATATTGAAATGCCTACATTTCATGTTGAGGTAATTACTCAACATTTTCCACAGGCATATTTTTTTTTTATCGTTTTCTTACTTATATTTTGTTATAATAGCTTAAAAATACTACTATTTGACACTCGCAACAGTGAAAATAAACTATCATAAATTTATTAAAATGGGAATAGATAACTGTTGACTAGATACAGAAATTTACGATTGTAAAATGAGTATAATAATATAGTAATAGTTTTAATATTATTATTAGTTCCTACACCTATTTACTGTTTAGTATATACTATACGGAAATTACAATAAAATCAGTGTATGGCAGTAATTTGCAATATTTACGTGAAAAGTGAAAATCAAAATGCCGAAGCTGAACGTCCGAACAATAATGAAGGTTATTATAGATTATTATAGAAGCATTAGTTGTTATTGAAGTCGGGGGCGTCATTTAGTATAAAGCCCTGGGGTAGCAACAGTTGCAACCCATAGGGGTGGGAGGGGGGATTATGAGTTCTAGTCTCCTCCCCTCCCCCACCCCGTTGACCACGTGAAATCTAAAAAAAAATATAAACTAGTCCATTAAAAATTTAGAACATTATAATGTACGTACAGTAATGAGCATATTTTACGTAATCGACCTCTGTGATTGTTCATACCTTTTCGTAGGTATTTTTTCACAAATTTCTCGTTTAGGGTACCGTAGCTATTAATTTGCCACCCCACGCGTGATGACCACATCTACAGGCACTATGATTGAAGTTATTGACGTTACTTGTTGTTTAAACAGTCGTACGCCAACTGTTATCTGCTAAGTACTTACAACTTACTATACAGTGTGTTTATTTCTATATTAAAGAAATACTCATTTCAACTCTTACATTTACTTGAGATGCGAAATGGTAAAAAAAAAAGATCACGATCGATGAGTCAAAAAGCTTGAAAATGTAATACAAGGTGCCTCGTAAGTTTTTATAATAGCGATTCAGAAATATTAAAGACACATTTTTTTTCGTGTTCAAATTTTGACAAAAATTTCTTCAAAATCACGAAAATTATTTTGTAGTTGAAAATGTATAAAGTGTTCGATTTCAATAGTTAAAGATTAAAAATTTAAAACAAGATATCTCATAATTAAGTAGTTTGGTATTTTTTTCTGATGAACGATTTTTGTTCCACAAATATGTATCGAAACAAATGCAATTAGGAACAGAGGTAAATTTTAGAAATTAAAGTCATTGGAATAAGTTGACATGGAAAAACAATTTGTGGAACAAAAGGTAGTGCATGCGACCGCCACGCAGACTAGTGGAGGAATAATATTGTGAATTATCGTACCAATGGATGAGAAATGAGAATGACCGTCGACCGATAATAATTTTCATATCAGGTATGAAATGCTCCGAAATCTCAATATTAATTATTTTAAATCTTCAATAATGAAATACATGATCATACGTTACGCTTACGCTATGAAAAATCGTTCATATATTCATTTATGACACAAATCATATCTAAGTTTTAAATAATATATTGAATCGTACAAATTAAATTTTAAGTTTTAATATTTTCAAGTACCTATCAAATTAGGTGTAAAATTTTTAATTTCTAGTCTTATTAGTTAGGAGTTTGAACTACCTAAGTTAAACGTATTAATGTCCATATTATTTTAGTTTTGTGGTATAACTTAATGAGAATATGGCTGAGTTGGTGTTGGACATCAATATTCGAGGTTGGGTTTTTTTACCAATTGTACTGATCACATTCCTTGTCGGTGTCATTCGGCATTATGTGTCATTGTTGATTACGTCTCAAAAAAAGGTTGAGCTGACACAAGTACAGGACAGTCAAGTGCTAATCAGATCTCGCATGTTACGTGAAAATGGTCGATACATATCTAAACAAGGATTCTACATGCGTCGTCATTACTTCAACAATGAGGAGAATGGTTACTTCAAGACACAAAAACGAGCAGCTCCTGCTCAAACAGCCATGCCTGATCCAAGTATGATGACTGAAATGTTAAAAGGCAACGTAACTAACGTCTTGCCAATGGTAGTCATTGGTGGTTGGATCAATTGGATGTTCTCTGGGTTTGTTACTACCAAAGTACCATTTCCCTTAACACTACGTTTCAAACCAATGCTGCAAAGAGGTAATTTGCTCAATATGACATTTATTATAAGTTTTAATTTTTTTTGTCTTTGTTAGGTATTGAATTGGTTTCATTAGATGCAGCTTGGGTGTCTTCTGCTTCATGGTATTTTTTAAATGTATTTGGACTTCGAAGCATATATGCACTAGTTTTGGGTGAAAATAATGCTGCAGATCAGTCACGTTTGATGCAAGATCAAATGTCCGGTGCTGCAATGTCAATGCCCATGGATCCAAAAGTAGCTTTTAAGGCAGAATGGGAAGCATTGGAAATTAGCTCCCATAAATGGGCTCTTGCAGATCTCGATAATGAAGTGCTTAATGTATTATTGAATAAAAGTATTAAGTAGAAATTTGAGCTTTAAAATGAACATGGTTTTAATTCCAAGTAAGGTGTAAAAAGAGTTAAGTAATATAACTGTTTTTCTTTTTTAAATTTTCATCTTACTTTTAAATTAAAAATTTAATTCAACTTTTTATGTAATGTTCATGTATTTAATTTTGGTTTTGTATTAATTAAACTCATAATTAAAAAAAAATCCATTCATGTGATACTTGACTTCACTGCGCTGTAGTGTGGTAGGTACTAAGTTATAGCCTCATCAAATTTTGTTAATAACAATCAAATTTGAAATAAATCCGCCTATATTAAATAATTATTATTTACATTTATTTTGTTTATGTATAAAAATTAAATTATTAAATATTTTTGTAATGAATCAATAATTTACAGCATATTACTCAACATTTATTAAAGAATACTTGATGTAATATATACAAGTGTTAATTGTAATATTAATTGTATATACAAGACATAAGTTAAATTTAAATTTATAACTCCCTGCAACATTGAGGCAGTATTCAGTTATAAAATAATATTACTACTTACATGGTAAATAGAGGTAAATATATTGTGCGTAACAAGTTACCTAATAGTCTAGTAATGACATAATCTAATAGTATAACTTTAAAGGCAAATAAAAGTTGAATTTAAAATTTTTTTTTTTGTGTTAAGTATAATTTATAATAAGTGTTTTTATTGTTAAATTATTGCATTCATATTATTTCATAATACAAAAAGAATAAGCTACAAGTTTGCGTTTGTAACACAAAAAACATTAAAAATTAAAACAATTATCTACTTTATTTATAGAAAAAAATATTTATTTATATCACTATTTTAAAAGTACTATTCGTTGTTTTACATTCAAACCAAATTCCATATGACGATTCAGACTAAAATCTAATTTTTAGTTGTATAAAAGCTGGTAGTTTTGTGAAGAGTAAAAACATGAAAATCAAAAAAAAATCTGAAAAAATTAAATATTTGACCAAATTTTTGTATAGTAATATAAGTGTTCTATATTTTTTTTATAGATACAAATTAGTAATTGAAATTTGGTAGCAAGTTTCTTGAAAAAAAAAAAAAAATGAAAACATAATAATGTTTACATTTTATTTACGAGGAATAAAATATAAGGTATATTATTGAAATTAAATAGTTCCATGTTTATTTGTTTACCACAAAAGTATTTCCTCGCCATTTATTTTTCTTGTATTTAAAATGCACAAGGTATTAAAAATTAATTTAATTCAAACTAGTAAAAATAGATAATATCATGCAGTTAGCCAAAATGCTCACATTTATATCTGTTAATTTCTTATTTCCCTAACTTGTACTTCTCAATATTCCATCTAAAATCTCCACTTATAGTGTGTACAAACTACATTTATACTTAGGATTTACAATCCAGTGATAAAAACAACTGACTTGAATACTATTATAATTTATAGGCTCGCTAACAATCAGATATTATTCTTTATCAAATTGTTGATTCAACCCGTTAACTAATATATTTTCCCATCGATCAGCTGCTTATAACAACTTAGCATTAGTGTTAGTACCCAACATATGACACCAAATAATCGTTATAGAAATAAGCAATGAAGAATACTTTTTAGACAGGTGTCGACTAAACCAGTACAAAAACATTTTAAGTACAGGTAAAATTTATATCAACTAATAATTGTTTGTATTTATAATTTATTAATTAATTCCATAACTGTAATGTGTAATGGAGTCGCCCTAAATAAATATAAATCATAACTTATCAATAGTTAAAAATCAAAGGAAGTAATAACTGGTATTCAGTTCTATAAACTTAAACCTTATACATAATATGTTTTATGTATTACACTAAAATGTTCAATTGATCAACCTAAGATACACTTTTATATTTGAAATTAACACAGACAACAGTGCACTGGTTTGTGTAATAATTGATAATAAAATATTGAATTTAATATGTACCAATTTTTTTTACAAAGAAAATGTATTATAAAAATACAAATACAAATACCATTACATCTATTACACATGAAAAGTTAAATTTTATTTCTGTAATGAAGTTTATATTAATAAATCTTTAAAATGATATTATTCATTTGTCTGTTGAGACTCAAATATAGGGTATTTAATTTTAGCAATATTCCAAACAGTATTTCCTTGTGATAAATTGTATACCAAATCCACAACTTCAGACACCTAAAATAATAACAATTATGTAAATAAATGTAAACAATTAATTGTTTATTAAAATGCTATTGTATTTACAGGTACTCGGATTTGTTCCATTGAATCCCTCTCTCGTATTGTTACTGATTGGGGTTCGACCAATGAGTCAAAATCTACGGTGATGCAATATGGTACTGCTATCTCATCGGTTCTTGCATAGCGACGTCCTACCGACCCACTTGAATCATCAATTTTATTTGATACACCTTTTAAGCATAAGCTTTTGGCTAAAAATTAATAATTTATAAGATATATTACAAGTTAAATTAAATATTATTATTTTGTAATACTTACATAACATAGTTACTAGGGGTGTGAACTTATCATTGTCAAGTAATGGGAGAACACAACATTTTAAAGGTGCTACTAAAGGAGGCAATGATAAGTACTGAAAATAAATGCATTTTAAGAACAATTTAGTTTTTATCTAAATATTCAAATAATTGTAATATATTTACTGTTCTTTGCTCATCTTTTTCACGAACTTTAAATGTATGTTCTAATAAGGTATAAATAATTCGGCCAATACCAAATGATGGTTCTATTACATTAGGAACAATCTCTTCAACGTGTATAGTTTTTGAGTAAGATTTTAGTGGGATCATTTCTTTATTGATCTGGAATTCTTTAGTACCAATTTTACACAAAGTTAATCCAGTAGTTGAATCAGGTTTTCTTAAAGTTATCAAAAATAATAAAATTAGATTAAATTTATTTATTATTTTAAATTAACTACATGTAAAATAGAATTTTAAGCATCACAAAAATCAATTACCCATTATCAATGAATTTGTGTAATTGTTTAACTTCATTTATTGATAATTTTGATAATTGTTCAACACAATCTTTGGAATCTTTCCGTAGTGTCTTACCAATTAAACCTTTATCCATCTCCAATTCTATAAAAGCATAGCTTTAAGATTAAATCATAGACTAATTTTATTAACAAAATAATACTAACCTGTAACTTGAATTGTTTTTGGTGTAGGCAATTTCCTTTCAGCCACTAATCTTTGTTTAGTTTCTTCTCCGTGCTTACTGAGGTCATATGCTGATCGATCAGCACAACCAATACATTCTACCCAGCCCTATTGAAATATAAATGAAAAAATTATAATTATAGTTAAATAATGTATGCTTTTCAACTTAAAGTCTAAATTAATGAAAAATCCTCACATAAGAAGTAAGACACTCAGCATCCCAGCAGTCAACAGCATAATGAGCCATTTCATTTGACATGTGTTGTCGAAATCTTAATTTTTCTTTAGTTACTCCAATTTTCATCATAAACATGTAAATACGAGCCATGAAGTATCCCAATGTTTGATTAGCTACCATACCCTAATATTAAATATTTGTGTTAATAATTTATTCAGTACTTAATTTGTCAAATGTAATTTATTATTTTTACTTCAGATACAGCTTTACCAATTGTAATATCAACAGGAGGTTGTCCATCCATCTGATTACAAGCACTGTATAACCTCATTATAGTATTTTTTACATCGCTAAATTTTGAATGTGATTTATTACTTGGATCACAGAAATGTTCTATTTCGGCCATAGTAAATTCCCTAAGATGAATGTATTTAAAGTTTTATAGTAAAATTTGCTATGGTATAAAAAATATAAAATTTAATTTACCGAACTCTCAATAAACCAGAACGAGGAGAAATTTCATTTCGAAAAGCATTACCAATTTGAGCAGCAGCAAATGGTAATCTTCCTTGATTAAACTCAAGTAGACGTTTGAAATTGACAAATATACCTTGTGCAGTTTCTGGTCTCAAAAATCTATTTAACAGTTAATATTTGAACAAGTTTTATAGTTTAAAGTTTACTTTTTGATCCAAAACTACAAACCCTTTTTGGTCTCCAGTAGGTCCAATCTGGGTAGCAAACATAAGATTAAAATCAACGGGTTCAGAAAGATCATTCCCGGTAGTTGGCGATTTTATGTTAAATTTGTTTACAATATCAGACATTTGCTCTGTAGTCATACCATCTAATTTAATTATAATATCTTCACATTCTTCTTTTACTTCAGTTGTTTGTTTTTTATCCTTGATTAATGTTTCCAAGCGATTCTTGATCAAATGGTCAAGTCTGAAGCATTCACCAGTTTTTTTATCCTTAACCATGGTATCAGCAAATTTTTCCACATGTCCCGAAGTCCTTAAATGGATTAAAATACAACATCAATATCATAAGTTACACAGTTCAGAAATGAAGTCTTACTCTAACACTCGTTCAGGTGTCAGCATTGAACAATCAATTTCAAGCATCTGTTCTTCAAGAACAAAAAAACGTTTCCATTGTTCCAAAATATTTGATTTCAATGCACAACCCATTGGTCCAAAATCATATAATCCAGCAACGCCTAAATAATATTATACAAAAGCATTAAAATTATGAATTATTAATTAATTTATCTTAACATACCTCCATAAATAGAAAAGGATTGGTCATAAAAAAATCTACGGATCATAAGGTCTGCAAATTTAGACCTATTAAATGTTTCTGAGGGCGGTTGCAAAGCTAACTCTTTATCGTCTAATTGTTTCTTCAAAGCTTTTAACTCTCCAACAGCCTTCTTCACTTCCACATCAGAGGCATTTGATTCTTTCATCGACCTCACCACGAGACCCTACCAGAAACAAACGAAAACGCACACATCACTATTGTGACTGTTAATATGTATATAAAACGATCCGAGTCCACTCACTTGTTTCTTTACAGCCTCTCTCAAGGGAGCTAAAATTTGTTCGACTTGTGCATTTGCCATGGTATCCGGATGATAGTTGACGATCTTTACGTGGGTAGCCGACTTTTTCGTGCCCCAGTTACTCAGTTTCGAATAATGTCGGGTGTTGGCGAATAGACGAGTCAGGAAACCGATTTCTCCAGCAATATGTATTTGCCTGATGGCCGATTTCAAATTCAGACACTGCAAACGTGACATACCGAGATCAGGATAAATAATATGAAAATATGACTGATATCATTGGTTATAATTTTGTAATCGTTGTACACAGGTAGATGGCGTACATTTCGTGTTAGATATCACTGGGTGTACGATGTGAATAAATCATAGACCTTGTATTAAAATTTTAGTACGGAAATTTTATGGAATAAATATGGCTAAATATATATATATACCCCAGACTTTATGAAATAAATATATATAAATATTTAGCCATGGATAAATGTAGATTACTATTTACATGACTAGTGACTATTTGACTACATCAGCACATTGTGGGTTCGTGACCGAGTCGTTATGAAGAAAATAATATAATTAGGACATTCTCAATTTCTCATTCAGATCCCAAGCCCAACCCACTTTTGATAATGATCTAGTTGTCACGAATCAAATTAACATGTCTGACATGTCTTAATCTAAAAGTCCATGCATCAGAATATGCCGGTTATCAAAAATTTAGGAAAAATTAAAATCTATATATATAAAAATGGAACCAAAAATGTATAACAATTCATCAATTGTGAACCGGCTGGGCCGATTTCGCTCAATTTTTTTTTCAATTGTTCGTAATTTCCAGGAGATAGTTTTTACGAAAGAAAATTTTGAAAAAACTCAATCCCGGGAGATGCTCAAATAGGGATTTTAAGATTTACGATGGAAATATTAGTTTATAAATGAATGGTTGCTATACCACCAATCTCTGTTTATTTATAAGGTTGTTAATGGTTACATATTTATAACTATTATAATTATTAAGAACATTATCATATACCTCATTCTGAATTCACTCATTTACGCACTTCATGGGGTCTGCAATCCACCACAGGTTAGGTATAATTAGATATAAAAATTAGCTAACATTAGAGAAATAAAAATTAAGTTAATGTACATCATGATTGTAAGATTATCATATTTAGAATAATTTACCATGAATTTTTTTTGTATTATTACTAAAATATATTATATAAAGTAAAAATAGATAAAAACATGTTTAAACAGGGAAACTGGTAGAATTATAAGAAATATAACAGATTTAAATATTTAATAATCAGGACTGAAAAACTGTAGTATGGTAGACCTTGTTACTCCAAAAAGTTGTCAAATTTTGTTTTTTTTTTTTGTTTAAAAACACTAATTCAAATTTGAAAAACAAAAACAAAATTTTTTCAAGTATTATTGTTCCAAATTATACTCTGTCTAGTAACAGAACATACTGTATTCAAACAGAAATTTGTTTTTTTTTTAACTGTATATACCAAGGTAAAGAAATTCCACAGGGACTGCACTACATATGTAATTTAGAATGCCTGTTTACCTCCTTCTGGATAGTTTAGTTTCCTTATGTGAGAATTAGTGCATTGTCTAACACTCCCCATTAGTCCATGTGTGCAGAATTGGTATGTTATATTGATGGACAGAATATAGATCAGAACAAAATTTTGACAAAAAATATTATGAAATAAAACACTTCCCAGAATTTAAAAATTAAACAAGTAACTAGAATTTAAATAACATGTTCACATAAGCATGTAAAATTTGTATAAGAAGTTTGCAAAATATATGTATTTATTTTGTTAATATGTTGTAATACTATTTAAATTTAGTTCTTAGGAAATTAGGATTTATATTTTTTTAATTTATTATAATGGAAGATATCAATTAAGGAATTATAGTTAAAATAAATACATAATGTTTGGAAAAATTGTTTTACTGAATCATAAGTTATTATAACGGTTGTCACATATATTAATTCCTCTTAGGGTACTGGGTTCCGCTGAGGACAAGTTGTAATCCTGAGATGTTTTGGAAATCCTAAATACAAAAAAATTATAATATAAATAACCAGGCTAATTATTATAAATTAAAAAAATAAAACAATAACAAACCAGCATTTTCAACATGTCTTTGGTTTCAGTATCAACTTCAATAACATCCTGTTCAAGAGCAGAAACTTCTGGTACATAGTTATCTCTCCTCTCACGTTCTTCTTCTTGCAATTTAATGGAAATACCACGGACTTGACTTGTACGCAACCTTTTCATTAAATGAGTAACGAATCTGTATAAGATTTAAAAAAACAATGAATTTAAAAATATAATATTGATACATTGTTTTAAATATATTTTTGGTGTTAAGCAAGACTGTTGTTTTCCATATAATTATTATAATTTAATCATTTCAATGTTAAACAAAATTAAAATTAAACTGAACATTTTAAATAGCTTTTCCACAATTTAAATACAATTCAATTATAACATAATACAGAGATAACTGTAGCTATATTAAAAAATACTTTGCTTAAAACCGTAAAGTTTTTTTCAGCATTTTAGAGACTTTAAGTAATGATGAAAACATTTTAGAGTAAAATCGTTTAAAACACTAAAATAAAAGAATAATACCTATATTGTTTAAATTTTAAAGAAAACTAAGCTCAATTAGTGCAATTTATTACTGTTGAAGATGAAGACCTCCGATATGTCAAGGTAACATATTTGTACAGTTATACTTAACTCAAAAAAATAAAAAGCACAACTATCTAAAGAAATAAGCTATATTAGATATGTCAAACATACATAGAAACACTCTTCATGAATCACTTTCTAACTAACCTTAGTTAATTAAAAATGCTAGAGAACCTTTATGACACTTGTTTCAGAGCCAAACATTGTATATATAACTTAATTTCTTAAACAATCAAAAATTAATAATTGTATGTTATTCTATTGTATAAAAACTCGAGAGATTATTCATTTTGTCTAATCAAACAAACTTTTATTTAAATGGTGTAAAGAATTATAATTTATAAATTAAAATTAAACAACGTAGAATAATAATAATTGGCATGTTCACACAAAATAAATGAAGTCAGAAATCTTTACTTATTGATGATGGAATGCTTTAAAATGTGTTTAATTTGATGCCTGAACCAGTTTTGGTATACGTAATATTATCATTATTATATTTAGTATTTACCCAGCGATTTTGTTACGCAGTGGCTTTGTAGGGATAATAGCGATTTCCTCGCATATCCTCTTATTGGTATGAAAGTCTAATGTTAATCGAGTGTAATACTTCTCGATGATGACTCTGGCGGCCTTCTTGACAGTCTTCGTCCTGACACGACCCTAAAGCACAATATTTATAATACATTATTAAGTTATAACAGAATTTAGTCTGCCAAAATATAATAGCTGATGGTTTTTGGATGCCGCATTTGAAAAATTGATGTTTGGTTGGTGTCAATTATTCTATAGTAAAACGGTTAAAGGTTCCACGCATATCGTTAAGATTCGGCATTTTAATTCAAAACCAAAGGATTATTAAGATAAATCCGGATACTTACCATGATTGTAGGTTCTTCAACTCAAAATCTGAAATACTTGAGAAGTAAACAAATTTAACAAGATCGCAAAAGATTCATGAAAATTATCATTTGAGGTTATTTAACTGTTAACAGTTTGACCACGGATTACAAGATAACACACAGTGGTGCCGTACACATTTTTATTACGTTTCTCGATTACTTACAGCTGGCTCACTGATACTATGGACCAAGAATTAATATAATTTATATCTAGCTCATACGATATAACTCTATCTAATTTTTAATCTGTATAATAGTATGGCAGCTGCACTATGACTGTATACTCATTATGGCATTCTACTATTTAGCAATAGCAATAAGCAGTGCTTCAATTTACAATTGAATTTTAATGTATGATGAAGATACATTTTTTTTTTTTTAAATTATTTATGCGCACTCCATGTCACAATCTAAATAATATCTAATTATATCAGAATTCATAGTCGTTAGTCAATACTCAATATGACATTTAAATATTCGTGTATAATTTCGCGTCCCTTTCTAATTTTTACCCACTTCATGCACTGTAATAATAATAGTAAATACTATTGAATGAAACTAATAAATGATAAATATATTATGTTTTTCACAAATATATATATATATATATATCCACACAAAATAATTTATTTTGTCATGCTGGTAGACTAGTTGACAGTTGTGTGCCTGTCATATATCTGTGCCCCGTGGTAATAAAGTTATCACTTAAGTATTTAGACGTGATAAAAAAACTAATTTATATAATTTAATTTATTATGTCATAGTCAATTGTAATTGAATTAAGCATGTTAAAATATCATTTAGTTTTGTATTTTAAAAATTCAAAATATGAAAAAACATGCAATTAAAATAAAAAAAAGTTTTAATAATAATTACAAATATTTTTACATATTTTATGTAAACCTTTATAAAAATTAAAAAGGGAATATTCTAAAATACGAACTAGTAATATATAACAAATTTTGATCAAAATAAACAAATAAATTTAATTTACAACCTTGATAATAAAATGTATAAGTTCTAAACTCAATGAATAAACCTTAACATAGTTTTATTTGTAAGAATTGTATCTTATAACTTTGTAAGTTTTAATCGTTTTTATACATTTAAATTATTAGCAAATAAAATCAAACATCAATATTATGTTAATATTTGTTGAACATTAAATAGGCTTATGTTATATTAGTAAAATAAAAAATGATTTAATTTATTACATATTGGTTTAGTTTTAATTTTTAATTTTTTTAGCTGTTTCAACTTATAGCTAGCATAGTAAATAGTAATGCAGTATACATAATATTCTATGAACAACTGTTATTCATGTGATAGTTGTGATGTTACAATATGTATGTTTAAGTTTTAGATTTTTGTTTATCTAAACCGCCAATTGAAAAATTGATGATGCTTCATTTATTTGAGTTGTAAACAATGCATTGTTTGAATAGCTGCATGGAAAAAATAAAATAAATATCCTGTGTTTTGGTTGCTTTATTTTAATATGATACTTGATATATTTAAAAAACTATTACAAAAACATTTTTTGAAATTTTAAAAGTATTTTTGTGTAAATATTGTATTATGTAAGATTATCATATATCATTAAAATATCAAATATTAAGGATGAACAAGTTAATGGAAATTGGAAACAATCAATATAATCAATATTAATGTTAAATGTTAATATATTTTTATTGGGTCATTCAAAAAAAAAAAACTGATTAAAACACTAGTCTAAATATCTTGAATCACTGGTATACACATTATAAATATAAAATAATTACTTTTGTTGGAATAGTGCAAAAATAAAATTAATTTAATTTACCACATTTAGGGAATTGTCTAATAAGTTAAATGTATATTTTGTTTCTCTATTTAAATATTTTTGAATAATTCAATAATATCGGACCATACATCTTCAGCATTTTTTCCGGCTTCAACTCTTTTCACTAAGTTTTTTTCTTTAAAATATTCTATAATAGGCATAGAATCATTCACAAATGTGACAATTCTCTTTTTTAAACTTTCTAAATTATCATCCGCACGACCACTTCCAGCAGCACCCCGTTTCATGCATCGTTCTATGCATACCTTTTAAAATAAAATAAAATAAAAATTAATTTCGGCACAAGTTTTTTTGTTTAATTATTAACTTTCTATATTACTTTATAGTTATTATACATACATTTTCTGGACATTCTAGAAACAGTACAAATAAAAGATCAACTTGGTCTCCAATTGTGGTATCCCAGCCAATCATATTGTCTTTATTTCGTGGAAATCCATCAATCAAAAATCGATTGACTGATGATGCTTCCATTGCATTTTGAATAAGTTTACATGTAATTTCAACTGGGACAATTGTACCGTTCTTGATATGATTGTCAATCAATTCTCCAAACATACTGTCAGGATTGCTGCGTTCTGCACGCAACAGGTCTCCAGCAGACAGGTGAACAAATCCAAATTTGGATACTATGTTGGAACATTGCGTACCCTTACCTGCACCTGGACCACCGAGAACAAAAACGACTTGAGGTTTGCTCATTGTGGAGAACAGACGATATACTGAATGGAAAAATGTCATAAAATTAGAGATTATGTCATTCTTTGGATAATGTTTGTTACACAAGCAACTTAATTGCGTACTAGAAACTCAAGCGATAAATAATTAGGTAGAGGTACCTATTGCTAAAATAAATAATAATTATGAACTTTTTTTTTTTAAATAAGTAATGTTATTGTTGTGGTTTTGTCGTTGATCATTGATAACCTACTTGCAAAAATTGATAAAAAACAAAACATGATAATTTTATTGATAAAAACGTGATAATTTTATTTTGCTATGAACCATAGACCTTTTACTATAGTACTAACTACTATATAAGCATAAGGTCCATGCTATGAACACCGCACGATCATTGACTACAAAATAATTTCTTTAAAAACGTGGAACACAATCACACAAGACACAAACCAAGATCTATAAAGAAGATTCTTTATAGATCTTGCACACAGACTTTTATTAGTTATCACATAGTAAATTCTATCTGAAATATATATTATATATTAACACATAGATTCTAAAATCTGTGGAAAATCTATGGAAATAAGCATATCAATTTATTCTGTATTTCTTTGCTTCTATGCTACAGTCACAGACTAAGATTATTATCATAAACTAAGACTACCTTATAATAGATTATTTTAGTTCATATTATTATTGAGATTAAGATTAAGATCAATATTAATTACAGATTTACAGATTGGTTATAGTACAATATACTACAGTATACCTATGTATTTACATCGCGCGAACGATCAACGAAGGAATAAAGATTATTGAATGCTGACCACGCCACGCTGGGTTTAGAACATAATAGGCATAATTTATTATGATCTATTGATCTATCTCATAGAAAAGAATTGATTTATTTGCATAATACGATAATTACCGTAAGAATTATAAGCCATCGTAAAAAAACAATATTCATCTTTCAGATATCTTAATATTGAGTCAAAATCAAATTATATATATTTTATTATTCATCAAAAAATTTTAATTGGTTGTAAAAACATTTAGAAGTACGAACTGTTAGGTATTTATTGATATATCAGCCATCAGGTAACCACTATTGTTGAAAAATATAACGATTTGTAAATTGACAATTGTCAAACTTAAACTAGTTCCATACGAAGAATGAAATTATATGCGATACTAGGGGCTTGTGGCGTGTTCGTGAGTGGTGAGGCGAGGGTGTCATATTCCCCCTTCGGTTTATTTTTGTCACATAAAATATATGATAGAGCAATGAAAGTATGTTTATCGCGGTCTGAGAATAGTTAAAAATTCATATCCTCCCGCCCCCTCTTTTAAAAATGCTAAGCACGCCGTTTTGTAATCCTATGATAGTTACCTACACAGTGTACTTGTTGACAGTTGTTCTCTTTTCTCCGCTATTCGTGTCTCGTGACTTCGTCTAAAATAAATCATATCATATGACTCATAATATGAGTTATACATATTACGTATATAACACACCCTCATACATAAGTATGACACGTCTACTTCTAACATAACTTTTACTTATTATTTTGTATCTATTACCTATAAATAGTATATACAAAATACAAATTGTAAATATATATTCTTTTATTATAAAAAAAGATATAACACAGATTACACTATTACAGACACATGGTCAATTTACGTTTAGTATAAAGTTTCATTTATACTTCAATCCTCCCACCCCCCCCCCAAAAAAAAAAAAAAAATTGGGCTATTCATGACTATGATAATAATAGTTTTTGGCAAAAATTTATCAACCTACCATTATAATACTAATAGGCCTGACGCCAGAATTTATTCGCAGAGGACTGTTTTAAAGCAAGTATATTTTTTTGGAAAGCAAACTTAATTTTCAATCTAGCTTTATAACAGGTACATTACCTATTCAAATGCAATGTTCACACCATATGTCCTAAATTTGCCTTATTCCCTAAAAAAAATTGTATTTATACTTTCCATAGGTGCCATAGATATTTATTCTGTTATTAATTGACTATTATAGCCTATATGAAAAACTGTTTACAATTAACAGCGATAATTGTAATGACTATTTATAAATTAGGTATAGAAAACAACAAATTATGATCTGACCTGATCTGTTAATTAATAGGTACGATATTATATTATATTTACATCAAATTACCTTACGTTACCAACGTATCCTATATGTGCATGGTGTCAACTAGATTACAGACCAGGTTAGCGAACCTTTTTCAGGTCACGTGCCAACATTTTGTAATTGGTTTAAAAAAGTCAGCTTATATTACTATAAATATATTTTATGCTATTATTGCTATTAAAGTAATTAATTTTGGTATTAGTAAAACAGTAGGTTGAATTCATTTTTACTGAAAACATTTCATTTGATATAATTTAAAAGTTTCAAGTACTTACGAATAATATTTTTAAATTACAAAAAAATAACTAAAATCGTAATTCACTGTTTTAATATCTAATTTCGTTCAAATTTAAACTTAAAAAATCTATTAAAAAAACTGTATTTATATCATTTGTAGAATTTTTGGTTACGTATGAAAAACATATGACTTTTAACGATAAACCCTGTTTCAAATTTTCAATCCTTAGCTAAAAAATTGAACATTTTATACATTTTTATAAAGAAAATAATTTAAAAATTTTTGCGACTGGGTCAAAATTTTATTAAGCTTCGTAATATCATCATTATCGACATTATTGCATTAAATCGTGTTTTCATAAGGCATTTTTTTTGTTTTTAGAGCATTTAAATCCACACCCTATTTATAATTTAATGTAATAAGTCAATGTTTTTTTTAATAAAATGAAAATAAAGTAGTTTAATTATAATAATAATTAAATAACAAGGAAATAAATGTTATGTTTATACTTTATTTGATTAATTGATACGATTTTCAAAGTGTTTTCCACCTGATTGCAAATAAGCTTGAGCTCTAAATGAAACACTTTGTGTAGTCCTTTGTATTTCAGCATGATTTATCATTTATTTTTATCATCATTTAGAGCTCAAGCTTGTTTGCAATCAGGTGGGGAACACTTTGAAAATCGTATCAATTAATCAAATAAAGTATAAACATAACATTTATTTCCTTGTTATTTAATTATTATTATTATTAAACTACTTTATTTTCAT
>JACXSJ010000672.1:116139-171040 GCA_014851325.1 Pentalonia nigronervosa | reverse complement strand
TGTATAACTCTGCGATTATGAAAGATATGAAAACCAAACTTATAAGGTATTTTAGGTATTATTCTGTAGAATAATATACAACCAAAATAACCCATAGTAAATATTGAATTATTTTGAGTAATACGAGATTTAATTTTAAAAATTCCAACTTTTGATAAAAAAAATTTACTTTTTTCAATTTAATAATAATAATTTACATAAGTTTGGTTTAATTGCGTATGTTGGTTGAAAGGACAATTAAATAGCTTTAAAATAAAAAAAATATTGTGTTAAAATGTTGAAAAGTTTCGGAGTAACATAAAAAAATCCGTGGTAGTTTTGGTTTGGTTTAAAAAAACTTAAATTGCCCATAACTCAAAAAAAAATTGTTAGACCCCCACTTTAAAGGTTATTTCTTCGTCATTTTAGGTATACTTTCATATGACGGCGGCCGTTCACTTCGCCCCGGGACACATTGTATAATTAAGTTAACAGTTTCGTACGTTCAATGTAACGTTCATAATTCATAAAAGTGATTCTTTTACTTGTTTTTTAATTTATTACTATGTATTGTTTGGCGATTTTGTTGTATCTATACGTATTATTAATAGCTATACTTATAATAATAATATAAATATTCTTAAAAAAATGAATTAGTTAAGTTGTTTTCTAAGAAAATTAAAGAGTTGTATGTCTCTCGTTAATTAAAACTTTGGTATATTTAAGTTTTTGCATTTTGTGATGACGACATGATAAGAGCAGGTCAAAATATAGATTTGCCCTAGTTCGTCTCTGAATAAATAAACCAACTAGATTCACTTTCATACTAGAAAAGATACTGAAGTTGAAAATTGAAGCATTATTTTGAATACTTATCGTGTATATAGGAAGTCAGTAACCACGTATTATTTTTTTATGCTTTTGACCGAACGAATAATTCTTTATTGATATTTATATAAAAAAAAACTAAAATAAATCAAAGACGTACCAGGGTTACCAAAAACGTATTTTAATATTTTAACAAACTTCCGTATTTATTTTTTATTTTTTCCCGATAATTTTAAAAAGTACTGAGAATTTTTAATTTTAACTTCTTAAAAGTGCACCAATCAGATCCATTTTTTACTTGAAACCTCTATTAATGTTGATAATCACAACATTATTTTTACAAGTAAAAGTGTTTCCAGACACAAAAAAACACACATTATTGTAAAATCAATATATTCATCGCTATGCTCAAAAATTAAATAATACCTTGCCTAATTAGTTACTTTAATAACAAATTTAAATATACGACAAATTATCCATACTTCTTGGAAATACTAAAACCTGGTGACATACTGTCTCCGATCAGAATAACGCAAACTTTACAATTATTGTAAAGTGACAGGTGTATACAAGTATATGGTTGAGTAGGTCGTTAATGAACGGAGTCGATCTGTCTGTTCCAAGAATATTATATTTTTATTTTTTTTGTATTAGTAATATGATAGGTTGAACTAATTTTTGCAAAAAGCAAACTGTATATGATACATAATAATTATTATAATATTATTTTATATTTTCATAGAATTGATATTCTATAAGTGTTATTAATTTATAAGTCATATAACTATGTAGGTAGGTATCTTAGAACCTAATTTTTTTTATTTTGGTATTGGAGACTGAGAGGGAACCACTTGTACATTATTGCCTCCCGGTCGCCATCTTTATTAAGCCAGTTAGACATTACAAGCGACAAATAAATACAATCAGTGAAAGTTATAAACATATAAAAAAAAAGGGGCTCTATCCCCATAAATTCGGCTTACGCCCACATTATGATCAACTTCACTATGTTTTAGTTTTTATTTTATTCTTCTTGGTGGACCTCAGGAAGGCCTGGCATATTCGACTTCCAGGATAATGCTGGAACGCCTCCACGTCTTCATCCACGCACATAACACAGTTAGGAGGGCTTTTATAATCCTTCGCTTTATGCCTAGGTCCAGCGCATGACATGCACAGGCTCGAACGTTCGGTATCCTTGCAGGCCGCAGCTATATGGCCATACCCGTGGCACCTGAAGCATCTTGGCGTTTGTTTCCTTATGTTCACGCAGCAGCGGTTGAGGCCCACCACCAGATATCCAGCCTTGTCAAGTAAGATAACGCCGTGGCTACTCACCTTCATCACGGCTATCTTACTGCCTCCGAACGAAGGAACCTACCTTAGCACCTTGGTGCTTTAGCAGCCCTTCATCGCCTTATCCAAAGCCTGGAGTACTTCCTCCTCGGTGGTCTCGGGTTCGAGATCCCGGATGACCACTAATTCGGAAGACTCAACAAGTCTAACAGCGTCTCATCCTGTCACGTCCGAAACAGCGTCGCGCAATTTTGCAACTGACGACCTCTAGTTTGGACCCTTCTCCAGGAGAAGCGTAACATCGTCATCCCTCGACTTCTTCATCTTACTTATTCTAACGCCCAGGGTGTCAATGCCAATCTCACTCTTGAGCCTCCTGGCCACGTCAGCGTAGGATGATCCTGCCACCGGACAGACCACGACTTCAGGATTTCTCGCGGGAAGTATCTTAGTACCTATCATAAAATATGGTGTGAATAGGTTTGTGTTTCGTGGTATAAATAGCTTAAAATTAATCTGAGAATTTTTTTTTTTAAATTTATATTGTGTATAATAAATATTAATATATTATGTAAGTACGTAATGCGAAAAGTTGTCCCGACAAATAATATTTTTTTTTTTTAAAATTACATAAAATAAAATCGTTTTTTTCTTTTGTTTAATTATCTAATTATGTCAACATTTGACCTTAAAATCTTTAAAACAATTGTGCATAAAAAATTTTCATATTTTTAGGTTAATGTAAAACTACTTATGACATGAAAAATCTAGTATTCCATTTTCAAACCTAAGGTATTAATACTACCAACAAATTTTATAAATTTAAAATAATTTACAAAAATTCTTGAATTTGATGAATTTTGTCAAAATTTAGAATTTAAACACTTATAAAAATATTACATTTTTATAATGGTTATAAAAATAGCTCTAAATGGACCAAAATATTTAGAAATTTGTACCAATTCTAGAAAATGCTACAAATATTTGGTTAAAATGTCAAGTATCTATAGTTTATTTGTACAAAATGGATTTAGTCAAAAATTAGTATAGCGTTGAAATCATTGTTTTTGTTTTTAATTTTTTCCGATTATTAAAATAAGTTTTGGGAATTTTAAGGAATAATATGTTACCAAAAACCAGCATCAAATGTAAAATGTAAACTATTTTTAGTTTTTATTGCTCCAAAAGCAAGACAGACACCGAAAAAACAATTAATTGTTGTTAAACAACAAATGCATTCATCGCTTCACTCAGAATCTAAAAATGATAAATATGTTTAGTAAATTTAGTTACATCCAGAATTAAGTTTTAAAACCATAATTTGCAATTGGTATAATATTGCTATACTTTGATAAAAAGAAAATTACAATACATATATAACTACTCAGTTTTGAGGTAAAAAAACGATATACCCACAATCTAGTTTTAAAATCTGATTTTCATATTATTTAACTCTATAAGTATGTATAAAAAAGTAATAAACTTAACTCTTCTAGTTTTAAAATAAATTTGTTACGATGTTTAAACATTTTAAATGTGTAAAAAAAAACATGCGGAATTAATCAGTTTCAGTATTTTTTTTTTATCTGCATTTGGCCGTAACTTGTGAATATAATGGCATTCGATATAGTTACATATTGGAATATAAAAGTGGATAACTATAAAAAGTAAAGTATAATAATTTATTAGACAATTAACCGAATAATTTTATGCGTATTACGTATAGTTAAGATTGTTTTCATTATTATCTATATATGACAACCAGATTGTATTATTATGATATGAGATTATGTAATAAGATATTAAAATATATGAAAGATTTCGAATTCTGCAGTTAAAAAGGTGTATGGGGTGTGTACTGAACTGACCTTTTTTATAGGTTTGCTCTTTATAAACCAGCAGACACTAGCAATCGCCCGTGTGCGTGTTGTCAGGGTAACACCCGTAAAGTCGCTTTTAGTGGTCAAAGCGCCGTCTAGCGGCCATCCCTGAATACCGACAAGCTTTGCATTTGAGTCCAATCGGTGGTCTGGCCGGGATAAATATGGGTCAAACGTACGTTCTACAAAAAGTTCCGGATAAAGAGTGAACAACTTATATAATAATTATACATAATATATTTAACACTAATGTAATACATAATTATAATCTACACACATTTATTTACAATTTTTTTTTTTTATTATTAATATTATAGTGTTTAAGTGCGTCATTTGTGAATTATAACTATTGTCATTTTTATTATCTTTGTCTTCGTATTCAACTGCAGTGATTATAAAATACGTGAACAAGAAACTATCAAAGGTAGTACCAAAATGCAATGTATTAACATATTACGTGTAATATCTATCCCCTTAGAGGGTAACTGTGAGTATGCTTATTTGTTTCCTTTGACCTATATATTTAGGCACTAATATAGAAGTTATAACGATTGATTTGTTGAATTAGAATAGTTTGTTGAATAGATAATATGATTTAAATTATTACAAAATCAAATTATGAATTATGTTACATTTTTCCATTTTAAATTACCTATATACTATATAACTAAACGTTAGATTAAAACTAACAACAATGCTGTTATTTTTATGTCAATCGAATTTAACTTAAATTGTTCTTATATATTTAAAGCTAAACAATTTGTATACATTAATTTTTATATGTTCATACACTTTTTTAAAAAAATTAGTTTCATACCTATTTTATTTATAATAATAATAAATATATAAAATCGTTACATTGAAGTAGGTGCATTTGTAATTTACTTTTAAATTATCATTCTATTACAAATACGTATTACCTTTATCCTTTTTCATTACTTTACTAACTATGAATAAAACATATTAATATAAATAATAATGCTTATGACCTAATCAAAAAAAAAAATAAAAAAAAAAAATAGTAATTATTAATAATAAACATTTTTTTTTTATTTTCACATATTTTTAAATTTTAATTGATATTGGTTTCATATAAAAAGTGTGATCTTTCAGTTAAATAATTATCGACGTTTTAGATGTGCTGTCAAAATAATAGTCATAAGGAATATTTAAATCAAATTATGTGAAAAAACACTGCAACAAAAAATGTGTTTTTTTTAGTAGAACATTATAAGAATTAATATATTCTATGACTATGAAATGAGTCCAAAGATTGAACTCATGTTGTTATTATGAGTGAACTTCAAGCAACTGTAGAATTTGCTGTCGAGTACTGCAAATTTTATAACATAGATCTATTCCAAAGAGGGTGAGTTGCACCACATATTTAAGTATGAAATAAAGAATATGTTTTAAAACAATTTGTAGTTATTATTTTAACAATTTAACTGTACTTAAAAAATTTTCCGTGATATAATGAATGACGACGAATGGTTGTTATGAATAAGGTTGTGTAGCGAGAAATAAGTTGGTATGTTATTACTGTGTACTTTGTAGTTTGTAGAACATAATATGAAAAAAAGTAATATTGAATTCAATACCAAAAGCTTAGGTTCTATATAGTAGTCTATATTCTCAATAGTAATGTACAAGGTGTAGATTATTATATGGGCATTACACATATATAAATAAATATAATATAATATACACACACAACTCCGTAAACAAACTAAAAAGTAAGTAGGTGGATACTAACTACTATGTAGACACCTAATACTACTTAAGTATACTAGGTATCCGTATATCTAATTTCTAAATTGAAGCGAACGTATGATAGTTTCTTATTAAACTTTACGGCTTTATAAGGACAACATTATAACCATACAGTATTTTGATGTTTTCATGTAGCTAAGTGAAGATACAGTGTTTCAACATTTTATTTTTAATTACATTATTATATTTAATAAAAATCAAATTAAATATAATTATATTTTAGCCTAGGGCCTAAGGGGTTCTCCTCCTGCTTGCTACGCTCGTCAACCCCTTACATTTTTCCAACCCCTAAAATGATTTTTATATTTCAATACTTACTCATAATGTTATAACTCTTTTGCTTTCTAATTTCGTTTCGCGCCTGCGCTTATTTTTCTCTAGAATTGCAATGCGACGTTTCTCATAATATTTCGTCAGGGTGAGTCAATCGTTTATTAACCACTGTAAAATATCAATTCAATCCAATTTATATGCATATTAAATACGATTTGGAGAGTGCAAATTAACAAATCTACCTAAAGACTATAGGATACTGATATTCATCGTGTATGAATAAATATATCATATGTATTAAGCCGGGTCACGTGAGCACAATGACTTTCATGACGACTTCTCATACACTGTTGTGCACGCATCATAATACGATAGCCGATTTCGTAATAGTGTGATGGTTACTATCGGCCTGTTCACACAATAACATTAAGAATTCTGATAACTACAGCTTTTAAAGGGGTGACAACTATGTCAATGTACAACTGTGGACCTAGTTTTAAAACTATGAAACATTTTAAAATATTATTTTAATATTTTGAGGTTGCCATTGCAATTATAAAACAGAATAATATATTTTTTTAAATGTATGTAATAGAGAGAAGTTTATGAAAATTTAAATATTTAGTTGTGATTACCTATATATAAATTTAAATGGCTTTAAAAATGACTTAAATTTCAACACCAATAAGTTAAAATCTTAATTCGTATTCATTATTAGGTAGTATAGGTACCTACTAAATAATATTGGTTATAACCATATATAGGTATTACTGTATTATTAATAATTATAATCAATAATTTTAGTAAGTAATATACAATACACGTCGTTAAAGAATATTATAACAAAAACTAAACTTACAGATTGGTATGCCAGCAACTCTTTATTTATTTATTCTTTTCCTTACTCGTGCCAAGTTTAAAATTAGCCTTGTACGGTCAATGACAGCAAACAGATATATAAACATATTACACCACGCGCACGTGTAACACAATTGATTTTATAAATTATCTTATGATAGATATATTTTGTATTTTATAGATTATATCGTATTCGAACTGAACTTAAAGTTTCTCCTAAGCTCTCCGTTCAAGTGGAAGTCAGCTTAAAAAAACATCAACAAAGTGAGTACATAGCTTACAAAAAAAAAAAAAACAGTTGAGATACGTTGACGTATATAAATGTGTTATAGTCTATAGATACTCGTTTCGCATCATGTAACCCGCTGCCATAATGCAAGATGGTATATACATTATTATTAGCCATTAAGTATGAATTGGAAAGCAATGAGACAAATCATTGTAATGGTAAAACAATTCTGTGTAGAACACAGTTATAGCTATAACTATATTCTATATATAATATACATATTTGTTGACTGTTATCATTAAACCTTTATTTATATTTACGATTGCTGGTAAATTTTTGTTTCAACATTTTTTATAGTTTTTACTTTTTAATTTTTATGTTTGAATAAAGTATATAATTGTATATATTGTTACCTATATTGAAAAAAATTGGAAATTCCCTAAATTTTTACAATGGGTTGAGAGAAAATGGTTAGTGTAATGCCTAATTATTAGAATAGGCCATCAAATAAAAAATTGAAAATACAGGGGAACTTTTTCTGTTGTAGAGTATACCTTGTTATTAAGGTCGTTTTAATGGTCCTAACCTAAAATATTTTATCAAAACTACAAAAACTAAAAATTAAAATGTCTAAACATTTTTTCATAAATATTTCTATAACTGTCAATACTGACGTACCGAGACGTAGAATGGTTTGAATATTTTTATGGTATAAATACTGCTTAAAATTAGTTTAAGTATTTTGAAAATTTCGCTGTGTAAGGAAAATTATAATTTACGAAGTAGTGGAATGTTTTAAGTTTCTATAATTAATATTTTTTGAACTACAACGAAATATCAAAAATCGTTTGAGGAGAAATCGTTATTTTACGTGTAGTATCCAATGTCATCATAATGTGAAATAAAAAATATGCATGGTCCGACTTAAAACTTTTTTTTTAAATTCCAGTAAAACAAACAAAAGAGGAATTTTATATTATCTACCTATAATTTCAAGCTTTTTACTCAAAAACAAAATTTGTATATATCAAAAAAAAAAAAAAAATAATAATAATAATAATAATAAAAGGTAGACAATTTTAAATATACTTATAAATATTAAATAACATAATGGTGATGTGAATATTCAGTGAAAATGTAAAGTCTTTACAGTTATTAACTTTTGAATTACAGTAAAATCAATTTTCTCGAAAACTGATAGTTTTATGTACAAATTAAAATTTTTTGTTTATTTTAAAAATTACTGGTCATTTTTCTAAAAGTATAAATTAGATTCAATTTGCTACAAAAAACTACCCTACAAATAAAGTATTATATTATTATTTTTACTTTATAAGACATACACAGATTAAAAAAAATCACATTGTAAAACCAATATAATTAGCGCTTCGCTCAGGATCTAAAAATTGTAATTAAAATAAATATATTTGAATATTAGGTACCACTTATATTAATCAACAATATTAAAGACACTAAAAAAGCAAAACAATTGCTGAAAATATTTCTTTTAGATTTTTAGGTGTCCCTAACTCCAATTGACATAAGTATCACTTGTGTGGTGGTTCTGGAGAAAGGACATGAAACGTTAAAATGCCAATTATTTTAGAATTAGTCTTAATAATTGTTTAGATTAAACAACGAAATAAAGTAGGTAGTCATAATTAAGTGGGAATTGTACGGGCATTTATAATTTTATTCTACTCATATGTCACAACAATGACAATGTCTTCCATTTCCATATAGAGATTGTGAGACCTGTGGAGTTTAAATTATAGTTTAAAAGTAGAATTTTAATCATTTATCATCAAATTAAAAAGGCTATTTTTTATTTTATAAAAATAAACTAAAAAAGGTTTCAGAGTTTTTGCCATATTCAGTAGTAAACATACTCATCATAAAACCAAAAGTATTAACTTAACATTTAAAATACTAATATTGCCAAATGCCGAACATAATAATACATTAATACCTTAATATATATAAATATAGGGTACAAAACATTTATAATATTATACTTTTACAGGACAAGATAATCAAAAATCACCCCAATTATACTATGTTGAAAATGGAGAGGACCTCGGGGTCAGTAAGACGTTTCGAATACTATATCGACACGAGGAAATTATGCTCGACGACATAATATTATTTAAAGCACATGTGCTTGTAGACAGTCAAAAAGTAAATTAATTCTCAACAATTGTTTTTAAATACTCTTAAATTAATTTTTCAAATATATTTATAGCTTCAGGATAGTCTCGAAAGAGCTGGATTTATTTTAAACGTCGAATTATGGTTTGGAGAAAATGGCTCTATGTGTTGCGTCTCCAGCAGGACTCTTCAACTGCATGTCTGTCCAGCCAGAGGATTACATTACCACTTACCAGTATTATTTGATTACTTTCATTTATCAGCTGTAACTTTGACTATACACGCGAGTCTAGTTGCTCTACATCAACCCTACATTAAGTAAATAGTTCATAATTTGTAATAATATAAAGTATCTATTTATGTTTTTAAAAAACTATAACACGCACATTTATTACTTTTAGAAAAAGTATACTGAATTATATGCAAAGTTGGTAAGTAATTGTTATTTATCATTTTTGTTATTCGATGAAATTATTTTATTATTTTGAAATTTTAATAGTGCTCCTAGAACTGGTAAAACATGGTTAACAAATAATACAAATCGATTTAATTTTCGGCCATCACATTCCATAGAATCGGTATTTTTTGGCAACGTGGTAATAAAAAACATAATACAAATTATTTAGACTTAATAGTAAACATTTTAGCTTTTAATGAAGTTAGTATTCATTTTTATTTATGTGTTTAGAATGGCCAAAATGGGACCACTAAATGTGTCGGAAGCTCAGGGAATAGTAACAATAACAATCATGTCAGTCGTATGCTCAATGCTCGACTTATTCATCGTGAAGTTTGTTCATTGTTATCGGAAGCTTTCGACAATCTTCATTCCACAATTGCTCAATATAATAGAATAATGCCGGTATGGCAACAAGTTGAAACACCCGCTGGCCTTAAAACTGCTGTTACAATTCCTCAAACAAACAAAGTACCTATGTTGTATTATAACAATAATATCATCAAAATATGATTTAAAATTTTCACATATATTAATTAGTTGGATAATAATAAAAAAAATTTTTTGTTTAGATCCTAGATGAAGATGAATTTTTAGCCTTAGCAAATAGTAGTATAGCTCAGTTGTGTGCTCAAAACATATTGCTATGGCATCACTTTTTAGATAATTTTACAAAAAAACAAGCCATAAATCAGCATCTTTCCAAAAAACACCATCAACTTCGCGTAAGTAAATATTATTCACTTATACACTCCAAGCAACAAAGTATTATAAATTAATATTCTTCTTCACTATTCTCAACGCCAGTTTTGAAAATATCATAATGTGATTGTTAATTTTTCTGGAAACTGATTTTGGTATTGGATTATTATGTTAAGTAGTTACTTAATATGTGAAATTGTCTTTTGTTTATACATATTAATATTATCGTGTAAGTATTACACAATATCGATGCAAACCTAGTCGTCTCTGACATCAATCAGTAAAATCAAATGAAAAATGTATGTAATTATTTAATGAATAATCAGTTAATACAAATATATATACTTACTAAAATATTTACCTACAGAGGCATTGTATACAAGCCCTCTAATCAAACGTACTTAGATCATTAATGTATATGATATGTATTTGTTTTTATTTTTTAGTCGTTTATAGTCTTGCTCTAATAGCATAGAAACGTGGAAATCATTTTTGAGGAAATAAAATAAACTACTTGGCTAAAAAGAAAATAAAATAAAATTTTATAACTTAAATACAGTCGAGTCGTGATAACTCGAATTTTTTGAAAAGAGGAGGTAGGGGTAAAAATGGAAGCAGCCCGAATCATCATCAAAATAAAAAAACACGGGGTTGAATTATTTGTATAAAATGTATGTATACACTCCTCAATACTATATTTATGTAAGGACAAATGGGGAATTTGTACTGGGTCCACTCAGACGAGGGTCCCGCCGACAATAGTCAGCACAGTCAAACAAAATTAGTTGTACAGGCACCTATATTTATTATTTTTTGGGAGAAACAAAATTTTGGCTGATTAACAACAGTGGGGACCCACTCAAGGTAACGCACCTTAAAACAATTTAAATAAATATTGAAAATACCTAATCTGTACCTACCTAAATCCGATAAATCTGAATCATAAAGGGTATGGTGCATATGGACTTCGCTTGGTAATTTTAGTGGCTTATGACTTATATAAAATATTGAGTACATTTTAAATTATACAAGGCCCATGATTTGGTAAATCAGGGCCTGAAATTCTGAATTATCACCACTATATACTACCTACTGATCAATTTTTACGAAACATAATTATTATTCAGTGTTACTGTCTGTAATAATGAGTATAACATGTTAGGTTATTGTGTTGTTATAAACCAAGAGGTACCCAGTTGAACTGTTTTTACTTTTATCAAACCAAAAAAAATTTAATCTATTTATCAATTGACTTAAAAATAGCAACTTTTTTAAGTCTCCAACATTAGAAGTGGACCCCGACCTTACAAGACTTAGATCCGGCACTGGTAGGTAGAATAATATACTTTTGAGTCTTTCTGCTATAATTTTATTTAATACATATATTATTCCTGCAGGAATATCATTAAATTATTTATTTATAATTAGTTAAGCCCGTTTCGCATTCGTTTGAAGGGTTGGCGGGTCAATCAAATTATTTGAACTGCCAGTTTCAATTTCATTTGGCAGCACTGGATCTATTCATAAACAAAAGTATACTTAGAAACTATAGGAAGTCAATAAAAAACGTACAAAAGTATATGTGATTGAAAAAAATATAGACTAATTTATCATTTATGTTACCATACATAACTTTGTCTAAAACTTTGTTTTTACCTATATAAATAAATTTAACTTTCAATAGGTAAGGAGATTTTCCGAAGCATTTTTTGTACTAGAAAATCCAAGGCAAAGTGCAGCAGGCTGTTATGATGATCATAATAATTATCAACACTATAGATCAGTATCAGAAGCAGCTAGAAGATCTAGATACTTGGCTTCATTGCCACCTTTACCAGTACATTGCTCATCAACAGATGGCGATCCTATCACTTTACCTGTAATTTTTGAAGATCAGTACACAAAACCGGGAAGTAATACTAGAAGATCAGATGGTGGTAATTAATTTGCTTTGTATTATTTTTTGATAATTTTAGAGTATAACTATTATACATTTTTAATTTTAGAATCTTTTATTAACTCGTGTGACATTCCACTAAATACATTACGACAAACAGTCTTACTGAACCAAGATTGTAGTTGTGGGATCGCAGCTATATTAGAATCTAGAAGATGCAGTCAAATGGCATCAACTGGAAAATCACTTAAAATAAAAGGTAACTTGGTGTTAACATAATTTGGGGTTATAATTCAATATTAAGTTTTGACTATAAATTTGTATAACCAATCAAGTTTTTATAATTTAATGACTAATGTGTTAAATTAAAGCTTAAAACTTTAATTATTTAGTCTGTTGTAAATTATCTTTGTATCTATACACTTTTAAGGTGCAGATACTGATCAAAAAACAGGGAATCAACGTATTAAAACTAGACATAGCAAATCGTTGGATCAGTTATTAAGATCGACTGTAATGGATACGCCTATGTTATCATTACCACTTAGTTTTTCTAGAACATTCGAAACAAATAATAATGGCAATCCTATTGAAAGATTAACAATACCTAAGCACTCAAAATATAAACAATTAGATCTTACTGAAAATACTAAAGTTATGACACTACCTCGCCGTCTAAAAGATAATATCAAACCTCCAGAATTTCGAATACAGCCAAATGGTTATGCCTCTTTACCAATACGGAGGAACGATAGACGATCCTATCGACCGATACGTATGACAGAAAAAATTAACCCAATAGCTATCAATAAGACTAGATCACCATCGTCGGGTGAGGAATCTCCGATTTCAAAATTGGGAACTAGTGTTAGTGTTCCACTTCAGTTAGAGGCATTGAATACGTCACCAATAATGGTTAAATATTCAAACATCACAACTTCTATACCAGATTTAGTAAACGATAAATTAATTTCAACCGTAGCGAATAGTAGCGAGTCAATGCCAGACTTACCATCAACAATAGTGACACGATTTTCATCAGTTTCTGATAGTGAAATCACTTCAGAACAAAGTGGATGGGTTTCTAGTCGTCGGTCTTCGATATCTTCACTTTCTGGTCAAATTACTCCAAAAGGTCAGTTATAATCAGCTTCCAAATTTATTCAGTAAATTATTATAATGTCTATTTTATTTGCAGTGGATGATCCATATGACACACAACACAATTTGTATATAGGAAGAGAATTACAAAGAAGATTGTTAAAATTACTCGAAGAGTCACCAAACAGAAAAATGACCATAACTGAAAAAAAAATAAAATCTACTAAGTGTAATAAACCATCTGGGGCTAATAGGTTAACAACCGATGACCAATCATATGAAGAAGTTCGATTACCACCGCCCAGACAATTTAGAGATATTCCTCTTCCACCTGAACCTTTTCGGGATACGATTCCCCAACCGGATTCAGTCGACAATTTATTGTATCATATGTATGAAACAGTAAAAGAAGCTAGATGGAATGATCAACATCGATTAGCGATGAGACAGAAAAAATTTTCAGAAAGTTCTAAGAAACCTATAACCAGGTATCAAATTCAAATCATAATTTTTATTTCTCGTTTAATCATTTCAATATAAATCTAACAGAACTAAGAAAAATAATATGGAACCGGAGTATTATGAAGACGAAACACACAAAGACATAAAAGCTGACGGCCGAATTCATTCGTATAACAGCGTCGAAGACAATTCAATGTTTCAGAAATATAAGGAACAATTTAAAAAACAAATGAGTTTTACTGGCATTATTTATAGGTAGGAACCAACTTAAATTTAATATATACCTATGGGGCGTGGGCTATGTACCTATGTGGTTATTTGTGTATATGAGTATTAATAATATGTGTATTGTTAGTGACGCTCATATATTAGCTTCAACATTACCATACTTTCACATCAGCGAAGATTTACGCATGTTTTCACCCGAAGGTGTTCATCTCATAGTATGTGTTCATGGACTGGATGGTAATTCAGCTGATTTACGTTTAGTCAAGACATACATCAAATTAGGTTTGCCTGGTGCTCATCTAGAGTTTCTCATGTCTGAGAGGAACCAAGTAATTTATTTTAAACAAATCATTATAATTATTTAAAATAAAACATGGTTGTGAATTTTAGGGTGATACATTTTCGGACTTTGAACGTATGACTGATCGTTTAGTGAACGAAATTCTTAGTCACATTTCTTCGTTTCAACTACCACATTATCCATCTAGGATAAGCTTTGTTGGTCATTCCCTTGGAACGATCATCATTAGAGCAGCAATTGCCCGACCACAAATGAAACATTTACTACCAAAAATGCATACATTTTTGTCACTTTCAGGCCCTCATTTAGGAACTTTATATAATACTAGTGGATTAGTAAATATGGGTAGGTAACTAACATTAAGTCATTAAGATATATATATATATATAAAAATAAGATTAATATAAATATTTAAGAATACACTGATTATGTTTAAAAGAGAAGCCATATTATTATTAGCATGATTTATTTTTATATAGGTTTATGGTTTATGCAAAAAGTAAAAAAAAGTGGTACTTTACTTCAGCTATCTTTGAAAGACGCTGCAGACATTCGACAAACGTTCCTTTATCAATTAGCTCAAAATTGTCATTTAAGTTATTTTAAGCATGTTCTATTGTTTGGTTCATCCCAAGATAGATATGTTCCACCTCATTCAGCAAGAATTGAGCTTTGTAAAGCTGCTATTAAAGACACATCACCCATTGGTGAACATATATTTAATATATTAATATGATTAATAGAAAATTAATAATTATAAAATGTTGTATGGTAATTTGTGTATATTTGACAATATAGGATTGGCGTATCGAGAAATGGTGAACAATATTTTATGTCCAATAATCAATAAATTGGACGTTACGTTTATCCGTTACGATGTACATCATGCATTGCCCAACACCGCAAACTCATTAATAGGAAGAGCAGCTCATATAGCAGTATTAGACTCAGACTTATTCATTGAAAAATTTTTGGTGGTAACCGGGCTTAAATATTTTAGGTAGATGCAACTAATATTTATTAAAATATTTTATGATTTTATAAACTTAATTGTAATGCAAACATTCACAGTATTATTATTTTAATGGGCTTACAATTATTATCAAGTCATCTATAATAATAATTATTATGCTTTAATACTATTTATGAATTTGCCAATATGATAAGAGTTCAATAAAATATTTATTAAAATAAAATAAAATAATAAACAAAGGAACTTATTTTAAATTGAAGAAAAAACTAAAATTCATTTGAGATTTTTTTTAAATAATATAGTTATATATATATATTATCAGGGTTTTTTTATTAATAGGTACCTGTATAGGCTATATACCATTTATTATATTAAAATTAAAATTTTTTGTTTTGACTTTCAACTAAATTAATTTATAAAATTTCAATCCAATATATTTTATAGCAAAAAAGGTCTTTGATATTGTCTTTGTACAGTAAGTAGTATTCATCAACATAATAACATACAACTATTAGTTTTAAATTTTAAATTTTAAATCAAAATATATTATATAATTATATAAACAGTTTGTCAGTTGATTTATAATTATAATTCCATTGAATCATTAAATATAATGCAAAAATATTTTTTGATAAATTATAATACATTCTTTTATTTATCAATTTAAGTGTTTTAAAGTATTTAGATAATTTCAATATCTGACCAAAAATTGCACTTAAATGATAAAAATAAAATATGATAAAATTTAAATTGCCATTAAATACACAAAAATTTTCAAAATATATCTAGTACGAATACTTTAATTATTGGTATCTACGAGACAAAACTGTAATATTCCATCTTTATTACATTAAATTTTATAATATGTTAATGCTCAAACTTACATCATTATTATTAAAATAAATAAAATGTACATTAATATGATAATATTTAAAAAATATAACAACACAAGGGTCAATTAAACTCAACATTAATTAAAATAAAAACATTTTAATTTATTATAAACTTTAAAATTACATTGTAAATTGTTTTTATTTTATAATTATAATTTAAGAATTGTTAAGTAATTTTATAAAAATAAAAAATGGAAATACAAACTTTAATATATTGTATATTATGTGTTATATATATTTCAGTTAAGTTAAATAAAATAAAATTTACCAGTTTAAATTGTTGATATGAATATTCAAAAACATTACTTCGAAATGTTACACAATTATTTATTATAAATCAGTGTAACATATACGAGTCATGAACCAATAATAGTTATCATTTTTGAATGTCCATTACAATATGATAACTTATAAATTTAAATTAAGGTAGCAGCCTGATTGTGCAATCATATTGTACACGTTTTATTCTTAAATATTATTAACTTAAATCAATTTTCAATAAAACTTTTATTTCACAAATATTAGGTATACCTACACAATAAATGTAATTTAATAATTAGTTTCGAAGTACTCCTATTAAAAAATTATGTAGTTGAACGTTTTGCAACAGGATTGAACATGTTATAAATTGAGGCAAATAAATAACTAAAAATAAGTATTTATTAAACATAAATTTTTTAAAAGGGTAAATTATGTTTAAAATATTATACCTTTATCAATATCCAATAAGTCATCATAAAAACAGTGATCTTCGTAACATGAGATTATAATGTATGAATTTGGTGCCGACTCTTGGATTGACTTTATTGATCTTCTTGATTTTTCAATTGTACCACCAGCAGAAGAAATGATTTCCTCCAAACGATGAGGCGGTGGATATTTAATTCCAGGAGTAATGAAGAATGACAAGCAATTAAATAGCTGATGACGCATATTGTTTTCAAGAATTATAGGTACATAACTTGCTCCCAAAAAATCATCTAGTATAAATTCTATAGAATAATCTCTTTCATCTGAAAATGAAATTTGATCATCAACATCAACACAAATATTAGTATTTGAAATTTTAACATAAGCTACACATATTATATTTATTATTCATAACTGGGACTCTGAGAACTTTACACACTTAATAAAATAATATGCATTAAAAATACTTATACATATACTTCATTCAAGATAAAAAATATAGTCGGCGGTGATCAGTTTTTGTTGGTAGCAGTCAGGCAACACCCTTCGGTCACTTCCACCAAGCCAACTATCAACAAACCTGCCGTGTAAAATTGTCACGCCCATGCACACAAATTGGCCACTGACTTCCTTATTTTGAACAGAGTATATTTTGAAATATAACGCAGAGTCGCACATTTTATCCGCGATATGTGTTTGGCATCAATTTATGTTAACATTTTATCATTGTGCTCTTACTATGTTTAACTACAGTAGTTATAACATTATATATAAAATATTTTTTTATATGCTAAGTTATCTTACATTTTATTTAAGTTTAATAATAGTGAAGAGTAACAAACATTATATTTTGATATAATTGAAAACTATGGTAAAATATTGGTAGTATCTATTTAAATTGCCTTTCAAGTCACAACTATTAATCAGCTTATTTAAGTATGATGATGCTACAGATCTAGAGAAAACTTAAATATCAAAGTTATTCATAAAGCAAACTATTTGCTAAAGCAAGAGATGTTAAAACTTTATTATTGATGTGATGTCATAATTGTAAATATTAAAAATAAAACTTTACCTTGAAGTTTTAATTGGGAATGTGAATCTTTTAACCAATTTTCATTGACAATATATTTAGCTGTTGAAACACAACCAAAAAATTCTATCGTTGTTCTAGGTCTCTTCTTCATGATTAAATGAGTTGCGTCACGACATTGGCTTGCTATAGTACCACCAAATAGATGCACTATCTAAATATAACAGCAAATTTAATATTAAATATAATAAAAAAAAATTAGAAGACAAAATACCATTTTAAATATTTCTAATTCCTCCATTGTAAAACCACTAAACATAACACATGGTTTTGATGGTAAGTTTTTTACATAAGTAATAATTACATCATTATCATCAATGTCATCATCAATTAAATTTGTTTTTTGTTTTTTAAATTGTGTAGGACTATCTGGATTTAAAGTCAAATCATACACTTGTTGAATTTTATGAATAGTCAAAGGAGTTCTCCAAGCCTCTAAAAAAAATTAATTTAAAATATATTTATAATAATTTTTTTTATTCTTAAGAGGATGTCACATCCATGTTCTCTCTTCACATTATTTTATTTTAATACAATTATAACATATAATACAGAAACTTTAAGTTGTTAGGTTTAATGTTAGATCTATAATCAAACTTGAAGGTAAAAACATTATGTGTTTGTAAGTTGATTTTTTACAATATTTAAATTAGTTTAAATAACGAGTTATAAAACATATTTAAACTAAAATATTTTAAATTGCCATAACAGGCATACTGTAATAAATGCAAATATACAAACACTGTTACATTTTTAAAATTAAAGCTTACAACTTAAATGTGGTTTGACTGAATGTAAAGTTACTATGTTGCATATAAGAGGAAATAACACAATTTTGTGGAAAGTCATCTTAATCAATTACAAAATATTTATTATAAATATTGAACATCGAGTAAACAACTTTAAAACTATAAGTTTATTGGCAAACAATGTATAAGATACAAATTAGTATAATTAATAGATACTATACCCATTAACTCTGAGACCATGTCATAATTCACTAAAAATGGATTACATAAATCAAATTGTTGGTATTTTAAATTCGCAGGTTCTCTTAGACCAAGTTGTGCTCCAAAAAATATATCATTTAGCCATTGAACATTCACCACTGGTTTATTAATGGCTAAAGCTTTTTTTACAGTTTCGCCTTCTAATCTATAGTTAAAAATAAAAGTACATTAATTTCATTTAACAATTAATTATTTGATAGAAAACATATTATTTAAATAACAATAATAAGTAAAATAGAAAAAACAAAAAAAAAAAAAACCATCACTTTTCAAACACTTTTAAAAACATTTACATAATCTCAATAAAATTATATGAATATACTTAAGGTTTTTAATACTTTCATAGCAAACTATCAATGAATAAATTCTAAATCATTATTTTATAACACTGTTAAATTAGAAAATCAAACTTAGTCAGCACTATCATAAGAAAACCTATTATAAAATATTTAGTAGAGTTGCATGAGTATTGATTTTTTGAAAATGTATAGTGTATACGAAAACTTTTCTGTTAGAAGTTTCATCCTTTCTTTAATTAATATTCTCATCAGAAATATTGGAGTTTCTAGATATTTATAGTTTAAAAATCAAGTATTTGTGCTTATGTGTAAAAAATGTATAGAGTCAAATACTTAAACTCTAGAATTTTTTAATTTAAGCATTTCCGCAACTCTAGAATTAGGCAGTGACTCAAAGTAAGTACACAAAACATAATTTTTGAAAGTCACAGAAGTTGTTTAGTAAGCTATCTTATTAAATATTTCCTTTTGGCTTATGATATGTTGCTAATAGGTTTACTTTTGATTCATAGCATAAAATCTACCAAAATTAGATAGAAGACATTACAATGATGTAATCTATTAATATAATATTTTAGATATATTTATAATGCCTACTACAACTGCATATCTAATGGGAGGGGGGCTAACAGGCTTAAGCTCCCCCAAATAATTGGTCCCCTAACATTTTAGTAATTTTATTATTAAATGTATTATATACTGATTTCAAATTATTACATAGAAAAAATTCTCGAAATTAAAGAATAATATTATATTATAATTATACTTGCCAATTACAGTTTATTTAAATCATTGCTCATCAAAACTATGTAGGCAAAGAATATTACAGGTGAAACCGAAAACGTCTTACGATTACATCTTTATTGATAAAATTTGATTTTATTACAGCCTGCAGGCATAATTGTGACAACATAATCAAGTAATCAGTATCATCGTGTAACTGTATAAGTCAAAGTTGTTGGTTGTTCGTAAGTTTTTTTTTTATTAACTTTAACAAGAGAAATTCAATCTAAATCAGAAAAGTAATCGTTCTGGTCCATTGTTAAATTTTTTTAAAATTGAGTCAAACCCTATACCAAATGTTGAATTATCAGAATCAGAAACCCAAAAACAACCAATTGCAGCAGAAAATTCAACAATAAATAACACTATTATAGCTACATCAAATGAATCTAATATCTAACTAAATGACGGTAACATTATAGTACCAAAATATGATAAATCTTTATATGTAAACAAAAAAAAAATAAGCGATTATGAAAAAATAAACATCATTCAAAATGAGTGGGTTTCCAATAAAAGTAATATTTTTAAAGCTCAGCAAATAGGTTCACAAAATAGAAAATTGAAACGATTTTGGTTAACAAAATATAAATGGTTGGCGTATTCAAGGTTTGGTGTAATTAGAAAATAGTGTCTATTGGTAGGATATGTGTTTCATTTTCCTCTTTATATGCTGGTAACTGTTCATCACAAGCACTTGATAAATTAGTTAAAGAGAGCATATAATAATTGGAAGAATTTTTTAGAACAATTTGAAAAACATTTATTTTCAAATTATAAAGATACTACTTTAAAATATGATACTTTTATTAACATTAAATGGGGAAAATTGTTACGAATTGTTAAAGATTCACAAAAACAAGCATTAGATAATTAGGAGAAACTTAACTAATCATAAGAACAGTGATTTTATGTGAGCATCAACATTTTTGTTTAAAATCACATTGAGATTATAGAGTTTTTGGTACAAAAAAAAAAAGCCTGAAAAAACAAAGGAAATTTTTATGCTTTATTGAGGGCTAGAATTGAATCAAGTAATGAAAGTTTAAAGAAGAATTTTAAAATTTGTGTTAAAAATGTTATTTATAAAAACTGGAAAATACAAAATCAAATTATTGAAATGTAGTATGAAATTATTATTCAAAAATTAGTTACTACAACTAATAAAGCTACTTTTCTGTCTTAGCTGATGAAATTACAATAACTATATATGTAACTGTAGAACAATTTTCTTTAGGTATACGATTTATTAAATTAATGAGAATAATGAATTATAATTTTTAAAATTTGTTCCTATACAATCAACAACAGGTTAAAATGTAGCAGATGTTCTTTTAGAAACATTAAACAATATTGGGATTGATTTAAACTTTTTACATGGACAAGGCTATGATAGTGCTTTTTCTATTGGCAACCAATTTAAAGGCATGCAGGCGATTATTGCAAATAAATAATATGGATAATTAAAATAAAATGGAGTTAATGTGCAGCAGCCGAGTTTGATTTATGAAAACAAAAATTCCGATGCTAAAATTATTCATTAGCACATAATACAATCGATGTATTAAACTTGTGTAATGATACTCTATTTCAAATTATATTAAATAGTTATTATTTTAAAAAAATATTCTCAACATTGTCTGTTTTGACTAATATAACAGAAAGATCATTTTCTACTGTAAGAATAATAAAAATATACTTGAGAAACACAGTCAGAATCGACTGAATGTATTAGGTATGCTTCATATTCACAAAAAAATGTATATAGCAGTAGTGCTAATATTAGGGAAAAAAGAATCAAAGTAATTTAATTTTATAGTTTAAAAGGTAAGATCTAAAAAAATAATCACTATATTATTTATGATTTAATAAATTAGTAATAATATTTTACAGATTTAACATTACCACTACTAAAATAAAATCTAAAGTGCAAAAATGTATATTATAGTTTATTTTATAAAAAAAGTGATTCAAAGATTGTGAACAAACATGCTTTTGAATTTTTGTATATATTGAAAAATAAATATAACTATTTAAAAATAGTTTTATTTAGCACCCTCCCCCTTCACAAAACAATCCTGGGCTTGCCCCTGATCCACTATGTAAATGTATTCACGTATTTTTTATATTATAGTTGATGGAACCAAAAAAAAAAATAAATACTATTACATAGAGGTGAAGTTAACAGAAGTTTTACTGTACAATAGAATATGATTATTAAGTATATTAATAATTAATAATAATGTCTTACTTCAGGCTAACTAAAATATTAGTTGTGGAAGTAACTTCTTTTTTATATTCTCCACCAATTACTTCAATCATTGTTGTAATTATATTTGTTTCATTTATACCAAAATTATCAATTGAAAATAGAAAATTTTGACATGGCAAACTGTCTAATCTAAAAAATAATAATAAAAAACAATTTAATTATTTTTGTATAAACATTTTATTTTGTATAAAAGTGCTTAAAAATAGCATCAAGAATCTTGCAAGATAAAACTATGTGCAATTGAAAATTGAATATTTATAGTACCCCGAAAAAATAATTTATCAATTAATTCAATAGTGCAAAAATAACTGTTGAAGAAATGTCAGCATGTGAGTTATTTTCTATTAACAGTTAATAAAATGACATAAATATAAAGTAAATAAATATAAAGTATGATAATTTAATTCAAATAAATAACTAGGGGATATCTTAGTCCAATAATTTAAAATTAGAAAAGCATATTATAATTTTTTCATTGTTAAAATATATAATATTAAATGTATAAAATGTTGCTTCATATTTTAATATTTAAAGCAGAATAAATGGTAAAACCTATTTTAGATTCCAAAATGATGAATGTATAGATTTATTTTTTTTATATGTTTGCATACAAGCTAATATTTTGATTTTCAACTGCAATAATTTTTCTAATGTAAAAGTGATTCTAGTTGATACAATTGAAAGGTCAAACTGGATATTCTCAATAGTTTTTAAAAAAGTTAAGGAAAAAAGCATGTTTTTACACAACACTAGTTTTGACAAAAAAAAAAAAAGAATAACCACAGGGACATGAAATTTAATATAATATAATGTGTGACAAATATAATTGCAAACTTAGGTAAGTATTTCTAGTTTTATTTATAAATGAAAATGATTAAGTTATAACAATCTATAAAATAAGTTAAGAAAAATAAAATGGTATTTATTAAAAGTTTGTTAATAAAAAATAGTTTTTAATACACTCTATTAAAAAATAAAAAAAATAAAACTGAATAGTAAGAACTCTTTGTTTAACTAAGAAAATTTAAGATTTAACTACTTCTAAGTTTTAACTGCAACATTTAAATTATTATATAAAATATCTACATTTTTTTTACCTGTATGGTATGGGAAAATGAAGAGCTAACCAAGGTGGTATCATTTTTTTTCTAGTAATGATATCACTGAGCCAGTAATCAGTTACACATCTTTTACCATCATTTAAACCCTGAATAAAAGCATAAGTAAAAAATAATAGTTATCATAATCATATATTTATATAAAAAAATCAATATTATTTTTACTTTTTCAACTATACGATGTTTTTGGGTGACACAAATTATATGTGTAACGAGAGTTGAATATAACTTTTCAACTGATCCACCATATTTAATAACATTAACCTTGGACATAGTTGTGTTATTGTATACATGATCTTTATGCTGAATTTGGGTATCAATAAATAAAAATACACATCCTAATAGAAATTGTTTGGAAGTTACTACAAATTAAAAAAAAAATTATATTAATTACACATTAAAAATTTAAATTTATATACTCTATTCTATTATCAACACAAAATTATAATTATGTTCAATCATTATTCATTTGGATAATAGAAGTTAGAAGTATAATTTCAGATTTAAAATGTATGCAATAGTTAAAGTAAATTGGCCTGAAATATATACCTATTTTTAGATCCACATTAAAAATAATACAATAATTCAAATGTTTACCTTTCAGTTAGCTATACTAACATGTTTTGTTATTATATACTTTTATAAAATGGCTAGCAAACCAAAAAGCATTAACATATATTTTATAATTTACAAACTGCAAAAACTTCAGACTGATATTGCTAATGTATTTTATTGTAATTGATAATAAGATAGTGTTTGTTAGAATTATATTTTGAGTAAAACTTATGATAACAAATTACTAGTTATGTTATATATTATAAAAATGTATAATTTAAAAACTTAAAAGAACATCACAGTATTTTGTTAAACTATGCATACCTATAGGCTAACATACCATAATAAAGACAATGAAATAATTTCATTAGTATTGTTATATTTGTTATTTTGATAATACAATAAAACCTGACTTAAACAACATCTATATACAGTATGTTAATTAATTGAAAAGTCTGAAGTTCTAATATAATGCAGACAGTGTACACAACTAAGGTAGGCTAAAATTGCTCTACTATTTGGATTATCTACACTTCACCTCGTAGTATAATAATATAATTTATAGTTATTTTATATTAATATTATATTTTTATAATAAATAATAATTTTTAACCTAGAAATGATTATTAAATATCTTACAGTGTAACTGAGGATGATGTCCATAATATTCGCTTTTAGTTTGATTTTGAGGTAATACTACATTTTTTGTTTCAATATTCATCTGAAAATATAGACACATGCATAACTTTAAACATTTTACTACATACATATTTAAATAAAATAATAAATATATCATATACAGTATGCCTAAATTAAAGGGCAACATTAAATCTTTTAACTGGATGACCCTCAATTTTAAATACATATTTTAGAAAAATTAGATATTTGTAAAATAGTGAACACTTATGGTATTAAAATTAGTCTGTGTATAAAATAATAATTAACAAGCATTAACTTTAAATTAACATTTTTTTACTATTTTAAATTAATATATTTTATGTCTTTCAGATAACACGCATTACGTAATTATACTTGGAATAATAGTCAACAGTAAAATGAAAAGTATATTACCATAATATTTGTTTTGAAACTTTTATTAAATTAAATCCAGCACAGACCTTTCCAATATTTTAAATTTAATTTTTCTCTCATTTATACAAAGAAAGAATATTTTTTTTCAAAAGATTTTCTACTGAATTCTTAAAGGAAAGAATTCTTCAATATGACAGGTTAAACAAATGTACATTTTTAAGAAATAATATAAACCATTCAATACAAAAATCAGAATATGAAAAGAAAAAACATTTTAATTAAACGCAAATAACATTTATTTTAAAAAATCGAGTTGTATTTTGTGATTCTTCACTTGTCAACCGTACTAATATACTATAACCAATTTTTACCAGTGTGTGGTGATACCACAGTATTGCACACAGACTAGTGTAATGGCATAATCATATTGCATAACTTTAGGAGCAATAATATATCCACAACATAATAGTTCTTTACAAAAAAATTTTTTTTAATAACACCCCAATATTCTCAACAATTTATAACAATTTGGTTCAAAAAATAAAATAAAAATACTGACTTGAGAAAAGACTTGATGTACACTTATACCTACACACTTTTACCTAAACACAAACTGCCACTATTGTAACACTTATCTGTAATAACTACTAAGTCTTGTTTTAAGTATTTGAAAACTTTTGACATACTGTATATTATTATTTTTATGATTTTATCATATTAGATTAGTGGTTCTCAACCAGTGTGCGCAAACTGGCCTTAAATGTGCTACAAAATTATTGAAAATATGAAGCATTCACATACTTACTTGTATTATAATATATGGGATGCTCTGGATTTTTTTAAAAAACAGTTGCCGTGCAAAAAAAATGTTGAAAACCACTGTTTTAAATGAAAGATAAGAAAAAATATACAAACAAAAAAATACTAATTACCTTTGATGTACTCGGTTGTTCAATATTTGTATTCTCTACATTAGAATATTTTCTTTGAAAATATGCTTTTTCTGATTTTAAATCAGCTATTTCAAATTTCAATTGACTAATCAATAAATAAAATAAAATTAGTAAAAATGTCTAGTTACAATAACTAAGATAATATGATCTAAATTAATAAAAATACTTTTACATACTCGATAGTATATGAATTTGATGATTGTAAATTATAAAGTTCATGGTGTTGTAATTTAATTTTTGATTTTAAAGATAAACATTCTGTTTGTGATTTAATTTTATTAATTTCAGTTGCCTTGTAATGACTAAAAAAAAATTAACAATATTAAATACAATAAAAAATTTTGCATAATATAAAAATCTTATAAGATCACTTACTCATTTGATAATTTTAGCTCATTAGTAACTTCAGAAAAATTCTTTCTTAGAATTTCATTTTCTTTTTTGAACATTTCAATAGTTCTGTTGGTGCTGTCTAAAACACTCTTTGTTTTCTGTAGTTGAGTTTCAAGCATATAGATTGTGCCAGCATCACGGATTTTTTTCTCTGTAAATTGTTGTATTCGTTCCCTAAAAATCAAAAAATCTGTACTTATTAAACAAGAAATATATTAGTTTTTTATAACTAAAAATTGAATTCAAGTAAAAATAAAAATTACGTTTTAATAAACTGTGATATTTAATAGTAATACATATAGACTATAAATTATTTAAATTATCTTAGTTCTAAAAATATTTTAGATATCTGATTAAATAATAATACTCAAATATACTGTAAACTTCTTTAAGTGTCATTATTTTAAATGTATCATAATTTGAATTTGTATTAGATATTGAATATTCAATTATGAAAAATTAAATTTATGTCTTAATATATGTCATAAAAGAACAAATTCAAATAAATTAACACGAAGATACTTTGATTTAAATAAATAAACACATTATTTTTCTTTTATATGGTAACTTAGATATTAGTAAAAAGCTTTTGATGGATAAAATTAATAATTAAATAACAAGACAGCAGTATTAATTGCCTGATATTTAATTTTATTCAATATTAACTACAGGATGATAAAATATACTTTATTTATCATTCAATATTTCCTATATATAAGCTTAAATATTAATTATTAAAAATATTTACGTAAGTAAATTTATTTTTTCCTCAGATTTTTTATCCCCAGATACTCGAGCATTAGGATCAACTTGTAAATATAATTTAACCAGATCATTTTTTGATACTGATGAACGACAATGTGGGCAAGTCTGTGATCTATAGACACAAAATAACATAAGCATTTTTTTTTTAAATCATTAAGTTTATAATAAGTAAAATAATATATTATTTCACCTTTCTAACCATCTTAAAAGGCATTGATGATGAAAAACATGGCCACAACGTGTTGTATATGTAGAATCATGATGAATTCCAACAAATGTCTCATCACAAACCGAACAAGTAAACATTTTTCTGGGAAAAAAATTAATTAATTAATTTGAATAACATATATTATCTATTCCACACAAAATATTAACTTACGTTTTACTAGAAACTAGATCAAGTTAAGAAAATGTTTTATTTAGAAAGCAAGATCACAACAGATAAAGAAAGTACCCAAGAAATTAACTGACACATAATATTAGTAAATACTAAGGTTCAAAATCTAATTTATTCCATCATAAATTGGTAATTTGGATGTAGCTCATGTCATGCTGCTACAAATAAGTATAAAATGTTTCTGTAGATAATGAAACTTAAATTGATTTTTCATCAACATCATAATACCAAATTTTACCATAGTAATCTATTGTGATAAGGAATACAATTTCTTCTTTACTAAACAATTTCAATATTAGATAGACTATTAAATATCATTTCCATTTCAGTTTTTTATAATTTAATAACAAAGTAGTAATTAAATTTAAAAAAAAATGCATAAAAACAAAAGTGAAATGTAAATTTATTTTAATGATTAATTATTTTACAGATTTAAATAAAAGACTTTTAAAATTGTTTAAAATGTAAACATCAAATAACGTGGGTTATCTGTCAATTGACTAACAATTGATTTAGATACAATTAATAAGAATTTGTAAAATGTACATTTGTATTATATGTAATTAGTTATATTCCATTAAAATATAGTAAGCGAATCGAGCTGTTTTGAATTGATATTTGGTTTCGTATACAGGACTCTTGTGAGCTGGGCTAACCCACAGTGTTAAAACCATGGGTATGCCCCTGGTATAATATTGTATACATATATAATAAGATAATAAGTGTAAAAAACAAACTAAAAAACTACCTTATAAATATGTATTCTTCTCAATACCAGTTGTCTTATCAACACATAATTAATATGTAACTATACCCACATTATTATACTCTGACTAATGTAATGAATTATAATTTATTAATAGTAAATTTATACTTTAAATTAATCTAAAAACACAAACAATTTAATGAAAGAATTATAGATTTTAATTATTTTTAGGTATACAAATTTAGAACATACAACAATATTGACAAACTAGAAAATGTAATAGGTTTTTTTGTGGTACCAATAAAAAATACAAGGTATTGAGGTACTTAAGACTGTATACACATTTTAATTATTAAAAAAACGATAAATTAATACATTAATACAACAATTCCTAACTGTTTAATAACAATTATTATAATATAATAATATGATAACAATTCCGGAGTCCGCAGACCAATAAACTAATGAACTGTGTGTATAGGTAGAAAGAGAAAACGACAGCCAATTAGTGTTAACAATTAACATAGAGCAAAGGAGATAAGGCTACGAGTTGGGAAAAACAGTATGGCCGTTATAATAAAACTGAATTAAGTGAAATTGTTAATTTCAATTATAATTTATAAACGACATGGTTTTTTACTATTATGAAACAGGTTGATTAATAATTTTAAAATGCATATACTTGGATACTTCATTAACTTATGTTTTAGTGTTACAGAATTACAGTTGTAAATTGTTTTTATGTTTATAATAATAATATATTTTTATAATGGTCAATATTCCACAGTTCAGACTCAGAAACTATAATAAACAACGACTAAAATGCACTTTACAAAGACCTCCGCGATTTTCGTGTTTTTTTTTTTAAACGACTTATCTTTTTATGCTTCAAATGATGGTGTAAAAATCGTTATCCAGAAACTATTATTTTAGAAGTTTAGTCGTTTTAAAATTGCGATTTTATGGTAAATTGTGCGCTTTATTCAACACATTCCACTATAGTGAACGCAATAATATTATGAGTGAAGTCATTATTAAGACGACTACTTATGATTACTTGTTAGACTTTAACTTTGCCCCTATAGGTTAGGTTACCCGTTAGGGTTACATACAATAAACTCTCCCCTCCCACAATTGACTATTTCTACTCTCGGTTGGTGGGAGGGGGGAGGAGGGGGTTTATAGGCTAAGCCCTCAACCGAGAGCTCCGAGAGAGTTTCGCGAATGGAGGTGTAAGGAGTGACTACTTGTTATACTTTAACTTTGCTCCTATAATCAAAATTTTAAGCGTCCATCACTAACGCAGTTCACAGCAGTGTTATAAGCGTTTGAACCCCGCGCAATACATACTATTTACCATATAACCGCACGTTTGAAACGACTATAATTTCTAAAATATTAATTTCCGGAAAACGATTTTTACACCATCGTTTTATGGATAAAAAGACAAGTCGTTAAAAAATCGAAAATCGTGAGGGGGTTGTTAAAGTACATTTGTTCCAATAATATATTAGATAATATACAAATAAATAATTATGTTTAAGTTGTATTACAAAAATTTAATCATTAATGGTTTTGAAATTTGTGTGTGGATAGCAAAGCCACCCTCCCTACTATTATGTAAGATAGGTATATAAGACTTAAACACCTCCTAAAATTGAGGTTTAGTTTCGCCCCAGTAAAAACTAAAATAATAAAATGTACTATAGTCAAATAACTTCGTATGCACTTGCTATGAACAAATATGAACATTCAGTTGCATCACAAACCATTCATGTACAAACTTATTAATAAGATAAAAACAAAAAGATGCAAGTTTTACTCACGTTATATTGAATTGAGTATCAAGCTATCAACGACCATCCGGCAACCATTTTGTTATGGGTAATATGACACGTTCTTTGTGAAGGGTGAATACACGGTCCGAGTAGGATAGTTCTTTACTGCACGTTGTAAGCAATATAGGTATAGTATTAACACGGTTACCACTGGTTAACCACTAAACAACCACACTGTTCAACCAATTAATTTTAGAATATTTTTCAAGAAATTACGTTTCAGGGTGAGATGTGTAGGGGTGTTTAAGATGGATCTTAATATATTATAAGGTGGGTTGCATAAGTGTTCATGAGTGATTTACAAGTCTGTAAAAAGGTGATTTCCGGAATAAATTATTATTGATTTACGGTAATTTTAAATGTGATGAAGTGATTCAAGTGCTCGCATTAATATGGTTAAATAGTAAGTAAAAATTGGTATAACGTATATCATAGTTAGGGTTGAATTCTGATATGAAATATTCTTTGGTAACATTGAAATATACGCTAACTAACCGCTAGATTCAGTGAATCACAGCATAGAATTTTTTTTTCTAAAATCACAGTTCGTGCTGCAGTGTGAAGTCTTAACACACTAATGGTTTGTTAAAAAAAATTAAGTGTTGCTTGAACGATTGTAGCGTTAACGGGTCTGTCATTTATTGTTTACTGGACCTGTAAAGTGTAGGTCGAATTTGGTTCGGTAACTTTATAGATCCGTTAATATGATATTAAGAAGGTAATAATTTAAAAAGATGGTATAATTTATTTCGTAACCACAGTTAGTCAATTAAATATAAATCATTTATGCAACTCATTTTTTTTTCGCCGTTAAAGAATGAATAAAGTATAGGAACTGTAACAAATTTACCGACTTCTTTATGCAACCCTCCTTATGACCGTGAACTGGACCTAATCATAACACTACATTTTGTTCCACGAGACATTTGTTCCATTGTTGTTATCAAACTTTTGATACCATTTTATTCATGGTAACAGATAAGTGTTATCTGTAGTTGTCGAAGGTAAAATTTTAGAAAGTGAACAAGATACAATTATTCTATCGAATTTCGATTTAGCAATTGTGCTGCAGCTGCTGTATCGAGGAATGAGAGCTAGGAATATATCTTTTCATTGAAGGTTATTTTCACAGTTATTATTTTAGTTATTGACTTTCATTTGTCTACACGTTACTATTTAGACTGGTAAAAGTATCGTTTATCAATCAACAGATTTTACTAGTTGGGTAAGATTTAATTTTTAATATTTATTAATAACATTAAATATATTGTAAAGGCCGACATAATTTTATTTTAGGTTTAAACTTAAAACTATCACACACTGATTGTAATTTAATGATAAAATAAAATAATAAAATATGTAGATACATTTGGTTCAAATATTTTAAAGAATATATTGTTGAGAATAATAATTGTAATAAATTTAAGTTCAAGAAATTTATTTATAAAAATATGATTAACATTAGTATTGGAAGTAAAAAAAAAGACTGATGGTATATAATATGATTTAATAAAGTTAGATTAGGAAATGTGTAGGATCTCTAAGTTAACTATGTTTGAAAGTGTCATATATATGCTGTAATATTAATTTCTGATGACACAAATTTCTAAAGAGACAATTGACTACCAAGATCTTTATAAACTAATATTAAAAATTATATACCGTTTTTGTCAGGTTTGCATATTTTATTACAATGGATTAAAAATAAAACACTCAAAGGTGTGTCTTATTAATTTACCAACTACATAATGTAATTTTTTTTAACTGATCATAGATTTGTATATTTTGTATTTATGGCTGGGGTAGCAGAATTTACATTTTTATGTTAATTATGTTATGTCATTATTTATATGTTATAAATTAAAGTGTTTAATACAATGTAATATTATATTACATATAATAATGTCACCTGTATTATAAATATGCATTTTTATACCTAATTAAAAAAAAAACAATATTAATGTAAGATAAGAAACAATATTAGATTCTGCGTGAAGCAAAATTAATTTGGTTTTTTGTCATTATTCACATTAAAGAGCAGAAAAAATGTTTTAAATTTAACTTTGAGAGTAATTTTTGGTAGAAGATTGGATCTGGTTAGAACTTTAGTTTTCCTATACTTTTTAAAATAGTATTAAGCTATAAAAAAATTGATTAAAAATAAGTTTAAAAATATTGAAATTTAATATTTAAAAAAAAATTTTTTTTTGTTCATATTAATAAAATGTTTATTTCTAACTTAAAAAGCTTGAAACTATAATACAAAGTTCCTCATAAGCTGTTTTAATACTTAATGTATAAAAATATCAAGGTTTAAGTCAAAATCACAAATATTTTCTTATAATTTCATAGTTTATAATTCATAAAATGTTATTAATTTTAATACCTGAGGATTAAGCATTTAACAAGTAATAGGTCAGAGATTCCTAAACTTCACGATATGACCTATTTTTAAATATGTTAAAACTTTGGTGACTCACAACATACTAATTAATAGGACTTAGAAGTTGTTGTTTTTGCATGCTTTTTGGGGGCTATTCAATTGATTAGTAAGTAAGATTGAAATTACTTTGACAAAAAAAACAATGAAAAAAAATTAAAATTTTACATTGTATATTAGTGATTTTTTTGCTTTAAGAACATTCTCTTAATTCAATTATTCTTAGAGCATATTAGATGATTAATAATGAGTTTATAATACAATATTAAAATTTGTCAATAAAAAGAATAAATGCATTATAATGTATATTTATGTTAATATGTTAAAAGTTTTTACTTAGTATTATTGTATTATGATTTTCATACTGTAACCAATAAATCTAAAATATGTATAAACACAGATTTTTTTTATAAATATTTTAAGTTTAAATTTAGACAAAATTAAATGAAGAATAACAATTTTAGGTTTTTTGTTGTAATTTAAAAATATCATTCATGGGTTGCTCCTTGGAATTTTTAAAGTACCTATATTATTATATTTTATAAATCCACTGATATTTTCAAATACAATGTTTTCTACAAAAATGAATTCAACCTACTGTATTATTAATAATTTAATAAATTACTTAGTAATGTAGGCTAACAGATTGTCTTCGCTCAGAATCATTTTTTGTATTCAATGATTCTATATTATTGAATTCAAATTTAACACATTCATGACATTGACTCATTTAGACACCTACCATACAGCAGGGCAATACTCACTTGCCCAGATTTTTTTTGTTTATCGTTTAAATTTCAAACATTTCACTGTTACCTAAATAAGTTTTTTCTATTCTGAATATTTTATGAAATTTTCATAGCATAGATTTATATTTTTAGGCTTCATCAAACAGTTATTTAAAATGTAACACAAAATCCCATATAAGCTGTACTTTTAGCAATTTAAAAATATTTAAATTACATAAACATAATTTTTTTTTTCTATAATCAAAAATTGTAAAAATATAATTCAATTTTAAAAATAGGAATACCTAGTTTTTGAATTATTGAGCATTTTAAGTTAAATTAATATCATGGAAGGTATGTATTTATATTTTAAGTTTGTTATACTTTATAAATATTTATTGGATATTAATTATATCTTACTTATAGTATTGTTGAACCGAAGTACATTTAATATAATGAATTTTATCATTTATCTACTTGACTACTTAATATTAATAATTAAACACACTTTTAAAAGTACTTTTGATTTATTGTTATCATGTTATCTTTTATAAATTTGTAATATTGAAATTCAAAATATATACCTAATATTGAATCATCAAACCCATTATCATGGGTATGTTTTTCATATCTTTAGTCATAAACAACAAGGTTATTAGCCGATACAATTTTTATACATTATTATTTATTTAATTGTGTAATATAAATATTATTTATAAATCCTTAAAAATAAATTAAATAAATACTACTACTGACCTACTGGTCATTATTAAAATGGTAACATAATTAAATCTTACCTAAAACCATAAATTTTGTTTCCCTACGTTCAACAAATTTTTTTTACAAAAAGATGATTCTTATATTGTGTTACCTTACATTTTCATCACTGTGTTATCTTTATATTTTTGTAGTTTGTATTACAATAGTACATCAGTTCATGCCTACTTTATTGGTTTAATTATACATCAATTTAACTCTTCTTAATTTTATGTATGTTCAGTATGTTTTATTCATTGAAATTAAATGAATATGAATGTTTGATAGTATGAGTATTAGATGAATTAATTTAAAATGTAAAGTAAATATAAATAGACGTAGTGGTGAAATGTTTCAAGTCTCTACAATACTTTTGGAATTACAATTGAATAACTAAAATCATTTTTTTTTTTTATTTAATTAACCAATTTTGTTGAGTTTGTCATTTTGTTAAGTTAGTCAACATTTAAGATTTATTTAAAGTACTTAATTTAAATGCTCATAAAAAATTAATGTAACAAAGCTAAACTTAATTTTAGATTCTGAGTAGTACAAAGAATGTATTGATTTTACAATGTTGTGTATTTTTTTTTGTGCTTGTGATCACTTTTTGGGGTAGTAAAAATACTTTGATTTTTTTCACCAGAATCTTTTTTAATAGGAGAGTACATATAGTTGGTACATTAGGAATGAGGAGTCAAAAGTAAAATATTCCCAACAGTTTTCAAAAACTTCAAGGAAAACAAAAAAAAAAAATTAAGGAATAATACAGATTTTTACACAAAACTAATTTTTGAAAAAATTGATTTTGTTTTTTTGGTGTAACACAAAAAATAATAACTATAAATTCATGAAATTTTCACGGAATATTGATAATAGAATTTTCTACACACGATACAATTATCAATATATATATATATAATTGTAAATAAAAAAAATTTATTTGGTCCAAAAACTTAAATTTTAGTGCATATCATAAATATATAAATATAACATAATATGCATTAATAAACATAAATATATAATTTATTATGTTCCTCATAATTTGATGTTAATGAAAATTAAAAAAAAAAGTTGAGTGTGTATGCACAATAGTTTTTAATATAGTCTAAAGTTAGAATTTCAAAAAAATCATAAAAATTTACAATTTTTTTTTTTTAATTTAGAAATTTGAATTTACACTTGAAAATTTAACACAAATTTTCCCATATTTTTTTCTACCTTTTACAAAAAAAAAAAAAAAAAATATTGGAAAGTAAAACTAATATTTTATAACCTAACCCATAAACTAACAATTTATAATCGATTGATTTTCTTATTTTGTTGTAATTCAAAAACAATTTACTGTGAATACTTAAAATTTTTACCTTATGTTACAATTGTCATTTTCTATATACCATGTGATTATAAAAATATTTTGATTTTTTTTTTTTTTGAGCTAATTATAAGCATAAGAAATTTGAGTTTTTTAGATTTTCTTCTTTAATAACCAATAAATTCTTCGCCCTGCTTGTTAGTCTAAAATATTGGATGATAATAACAGGCTTTAAACTGAATTAATCAAAAATAATTCCAAAAAAACAAATATTGTTCTCCCCTTTTTTTAGGTGTTCCAAAAATAAATTTGACAGTACATATTTGAAGTACAAAATCCGATTTGAATGTTTTGCATTGAGCGTGTTGAATGTGCCCGATAATAGACTTCACTAATATTATTAGTTTGATGTATGGTGTTTTTACGTAGTTCAAATAATTAGTTATAGTTCGTAATAATAATTATTAATAATTTTAAAAACAAATAATAATGTTATTATTTATAACTTTTAAGTTATAACTATTAAATTGCCATAGTTAATGAAACATTTATATTTTCTTTTAACTATATCCCCTTCTCATGAAGTTTTACGATTTTCTGATGTTATTTTCCTATGTAAATAATAAAAAATATATTTAACATTTTGAGTCGTAACAGTTATGTTTGTGTATTATAAACCTATAATTATTAAGCTTAAATTACCCAAACTATTAGATTAATGGTGTCACAGATTGTACTATCAACATTTGAAATTGTATAACGATTTAAGAACATATATGTTTGACTCTTTTAAAACGTAAATTTTTAGTATTTACTGATTAATTATTTAGTATATTAATAATAACTGCATGTACACCTGACTTCTGTGCTACAATTATTATTATATTTTTTTAATGCCTAAATAATATAATAACTGATATTTATTAACTGTACTATGCAATCCAGTATATTTTTTAGGGCGTAATTCTAAAATTACAATCTACTTGCACCGTTAGGTTAGAATTAAAATTAAAATTGTCCTCAACTGTCTAATTAAATTATTATATTATTGTTAAACTTAGAATTGCAACAATTTTTAGTTATACAAATACAATTATATTTGTTATATATTATTATTTGTTAATTTGATTATGTCATAGTAACGTTTAAGCACTTACTTTTATCAGATAATTTTGTTATACCATGAAAGTGCTTATACAAAAAGTCAATGTCTAGTGTTTAATAATAATCTTGAATAAATATTGTAATTAGTTTAAATATTTGTTCCTGTTTGTTATAGATACACATATTATGCATTTAATATTTAGTCTGAGCTTACTAGATTATTAATAATTAAAGTAACATACGACTTTAATGATGGTATCATGTATTATGGTTTTATACTTTATTAAATAAATGATAAATCAAACTATCGCAGTAATTATAAAATACGTGCAACAAAAAAAAAGTAGAAATATTAATTATTGACGTACATACGGGGATGCTTAAAACTCCCTAGTCATAAATTAACAAACCCCCAGTTTTTTTGAGTTAAAAGTATTATTTAAAAAGAATCATTTTTCGTTTATGAAAATGAGTTTATTCTAATTTGTGTTGGTAATTTCACGGACGGACACACGTTATATATATATACATAGTGCTATGCTACTTCCATTCATTATTCTTCGTTTAAATACTGCTATCCAATTAAGTCCAAATTTGAACTTTAAATATCTAAAAAATAAATTATGTTAGCATATTTTTTTAGGTTTTTTGGTTTTAATATTAATTACCAACAAATAAAATCAATGTTGTTAAAAACTGGTTTTGCATAAAAATTCCCGTTTTTTCTTAATTTTATTTTTCCAATGATTTTGAAATTTATTGGAAATTTTCAATTTTGATCTCGAATGCACCAACTAGATTCACTTTTACATTAAAAAAGTTACTGAAATTGAAATCGAATCATTATTTCGACTACTTATCGTGTAAACAAGCACACAAAAAAAAACACATCATGGTAAACAATGCGTTTATTGCTCCGCTCAAAATCAAAAAATTTAAAGTGTTTATCCCCGTTAAGAATTTGTTAAAATTGAAAAAAGTGCTCCAAACAATTCAAAGTAATCTTGTTTATAGGTTTAAACATATTTACGTTTTTTTGAAAGTACTTAAATTTATGTCAGGCGTATATGTAGTTATTTCACGTTCATAAATTAGTTTTAAATATTTTGATCTATAATGACTAAATAAACATATTGTGTGTAATATGTATGATGCAGATAATGACTGATGGTTAAAATATATAGGTGTAGGTTTACAAACTAATGATCATTTACTTTACTATACACACACACAGACGAGCAGTAACCACAAGGAACAAAACCGAAAGAATTGCTTAAATACAACTTCTTAAAAATTACGTTTGCAACGGGTCTTAATAACATTTTTAATATAATAAAATTAATCTTAACTTCACTACTTCAAACTTGTATACATTATATAAACTTTATATGTAAATAAATATATAATAGTACAAAGTGTCCGCGTTCTGCAATCTTATTTTTTACCCGACTACAAATCGTCAAATTATAATATAATTTTAATTATCAAAATTAAAAATATATATTATGTGATGGTACTTTTTTCAAATGAATTTGTCTTTTAATTCCTTGTAAACTTGAATAATTTCTATCGTTCAGATATACACATGTATAATATACATTATATATATATATATATATATATATATATATTATAATATTATAATATTTGTATTATATTTGTATAATATATATTTGTACTTGATTAACTTCTAGGTTCATGATCTTGTCTACTTCCAAAAGCTTCATTGTGCTATTCAGCATACCTTATTAGTTATTAGTTATTACTAAGACTAGAATTTATATGTGATAAAAAATCAAAAATATGTAAACGTGTTTAGTTAAAATGCTATTCTGAATAATTTTTGAATAATACAATTCATTGTTTTTAATTTTTAATCAATTCAAAGTAAGACAATGGAAAACCATAGTGTTTTAAGTTTTCAAAATTAAAACTACGATGATTTAGTCTTAACACTGACTCATATCTACTAAATCAACGTTGTTCTACATTACAAGATGTTATCAGTGCATACTTCATGGATATTATTTCACTAGGTAAAAAATTAGGTAAATTTCACCAGACAAGTTATTAATATTTAACTGATACTTTTAAGTTTCATCTAACGGCTAACTCTATATCTATATCCTATAACCTGCACACTTAACATTTTTATGTATACTATTATCGAAGTATAAATGTATAATACTATTAAACCAATAAACCACCAATTTTTATTGACATATAAATTATTTTACTTTTTAGTACTATGAATGAAATTTACAAAATTTGTAAAAAAAAAAGTGGAAATTTTATAAATAATGTAAAAATATATATTTATGACTGAATATGTAAAAACATGTAAAATAAAATGTCTTATTTTATTGCAAATCACGTGAAACTAATTTATCATATTTTAGTAAAAATATATATTTGCATATAAATATCAGCCCTAGACTTATTATTAATAAAAAATAAATAACTAATAGTAAATGTAAATAAATACAAAATATTCTTAGAAATAGTGGCTGGGTATTCCAGTGTCTCCACATTTAGAACCGTTTTTGTGTGCAATGATTTATCAATTAATTCTATAGTTGAATACATTATACATCTATTGTAAAGAACTTAATGATTAGGTATATTCAAAATTCCACGGTTTTTTTTTTAATTTTAACAATATAAGTATTAATTGTCTAAAAATGCAGTAAAGTAATATACTATATATACTTTTTAGTTGATTATATAATTTTTAAACGTAGATTTAGGAATATACTTTTTTATTATTTGCCCAATTTGATACAGGTACATATTAAAACATTTGCTAATAACAGTAACTATGTCATATATATATATAATTGATTTAAATAATAATTGTATGACGTATGTTGTGATTACTTTTATATAGTCAGATAGTCTTAGAATTTAAATACATATTTATGTCATATTATTTTTGAAATGTTATAAAAAGTCTCTGAAGGATACCAAATTATAGTTTTAATGATTAAAAAATATTTTGATTGTTTAAAATGTAGAATGCAAGATAATAATATCCTAGTCCATGTTAATTTTGCAAGCGCTCTATTTACCACACGTTTTTTATACACAAGCGCGTTGTCTACAATTAATCACATACGCAATTTCTGCTGCTTTCACTAGGTAGGTACCTACATTTCATGTATTAACATCATATATTGCGTTAAATGTTGAAATAACTAACATATTTTTATATTTACGATTTTATTTCTGGGATTTATGACTCATGAACTCAATAAAACATACTTATTTTCAATAGAGTATATAGAAATAATTTTTAAGGTGGACTACATAGAAAGCAATTAGCAAGTGATCTAGTACATACAGTGCTAAACTACCACGTTGTTATTTAATTTAAGTTGACTATAATTTGAGGGAGGGCTGTGGCCCACTAAGTTCTTCCCCAATACGCCACTGCTTATTAGTGTATATGATATATTATTGTTTTTTTAAATTATAAGATGAAAAATAGTAGGTAACCTAAAAATCTATTCTGAACGAAACTAGGTTAATTGAAATACTTGAAGGAATTATAATGATTAAATATTTAAATATTTTTGAATGCCTTTTATTTATTAAACACGGGAATGAATATAAGTAACTTTGTGTTAAAATAAATTGTTTTCTTATATAGCTATATATTATATCTAATTATCCAATGCGTGTTCTTATAATAAGTGGTTTAAATAATATATTGGGAAATACATAGCACCTAATATTAAGTAAAAAAAAGGTCATTCACTTTAAGTATTTTCAGTTTCTGTGTTTTGTGAGGAGTATGTCTTGTGGAATTTGGACTATGGTAGTCGAATGGACGAGAAATCCGTCGGTCCAAACCGGTGTAAAATGATCGATTGTGTATATGTTATAAATAACTGAAATTGAATCCAAATATTTTCAAAATTGTATCGTGGCAAGTAAATAATAATGTACGTAGAAATGAAAAGTTTCAAGTCTGTGAACTATATTGTTGTACGCATAGATAATAATCTCTTATTATCTATGATTGTATGTGGCACAATTTAAGATCACAGATATGTACAATAAACTAGATGTCTAGATTGGTAACTAATGAAATTATTATCTGCCATTTTAATCGAGGTCACAGATATGTTTATTATATATATATATATATATATATATATATATATATATATATATATATATATATATATATATATATATATATATATATATATATGCTGTACATACTGTGTTCTCGAATTAAATGTCTGCTTCAACTAAACACATTATATAGTAGGATGTAGCAGTTGGCTATCTAGTTTATAGTACATATTATTTGTGTTTAAGATATATATACATATAAATCATGGTACGTGGTAATAATAATTAATAATTTATATTAAATATTTTTGACCTATTCGCGTTAGGTATCATAATTAAACTAACGCTATAAATAGAATTTGTAACTTCGAAGGTTTCGGCGATCGTAATGGCTACAGACCCATTAATCATTTCATTCAGTGCTGGATTTGTGGTAGGTTGAAGGGGGTAGCTGCCTCGGGCGGCAATTTTTTAAAATTAAAAATAAAAGTTTTCTTATGTCTTATAATGTTTTAGAAAAACTATTAATTATTGAAAAAGATACATAATAAATAGTACCTATTGTAATATTATATTATACCGTGTAACTCAAAGATATCATGTCAATGAGCCTATGAGAAACACCATATTATTGCGTTTGAAGTCTGAGGCTTGGACCTACACATTTCTACTTGCGAGTTTAAATTATATATAATATGCTTACAGTAATACATACTCTGATACTTAATAGTATTTTTTTGGGGGGGGGGTAAGGCTATTAGCCTGTGGAACTGTGGGGGAGAGTACTGTAGGGTTTTTTAACATCTGTGTGTATGTGTGGCACGTTTTTACTACTACAAAACCCGGATTGTCCCCATTCGGAAACTAATAGTAGTGGGCATTGCTTACTCTCAGTCGTAGAAGGCGACTGGTAGTAGCCAACCCGCCGCTCCATGTCACTTAATGGTAATTGTTGTATTATGAATTTATAAGTATCAGATTAGTACATTTTTAATTAATAATTTAAATTTATTTGTTCGCTACCAATCAATTAGTTACAATACACTATACACTATAGTATCTCATTAGGTAATGATAGTGAAGTAGATTTCATATTTTATATTCTAAGTAGAACGATAAATGTGTTGATTTTACAATGACGTGTGATTTTATTTTTGTCTGTTGTCACTTATTGCTTCTTAGGACAGTAAAAATGATTAGTTTTTATATATCAGCATCTTTTTTGATAGAAAAATGAAACCAATTGGTAATTTGGGGGGTCAAAAGTAAAAAATTCCTAGTAATTTTCAAAAGCTTAGGAAAGAAGCAAAAAAAAAAAAAAAAATTAAAGAAAAACTGGAATATTTTAAGAAATTTATATCATAAACATATTCATACCATTCTATCGTTTGTCACCATTGACTTATAATTTATTATTAATAATATATTAGATTATAAGCAATGTAAAATATATAACTAGAAAATATTCATATAATATTAAAACATAAACTATCTTCAAAAATAGATGCGATTCACCATGTCTTCTTTGATTTTTATCATTTTTTCCTATACAATATACAATGATGAATCATTGAACTCAAATTTGACACATTCATTACAATGATTTACTCAATAACAAAGTAAACTTATAATAGTTATAAGTTTATAACCTATACATCATAGCCATAGTAAATCTCCTAGTTTTCTTTAAACTTTATTCTTTCATTTCCATTATCTGTTACAATATATTTTTTTGAACAATAAATGGATATGATGTATGTATTGTTTATATTGGGAATGACTTGCCTTTCGATGAATTTTTAAAAGATGATCCTTTTGAATTTGTTTTATAAGTTTGTAGGATGTAGGATTTATTGAGTATTGATTTAATTTAATTTATTTAATATTAATGAAAATAAATTTTAAATAATCTTAAAGTTAATGTGTGTGTGTGTGTGTGTGTACTTTCATAAAGTTATAAAAAAAAATGAGAATTCTCAAGTGTATGTGATTCAAGGTAAATAGCTTCATGTCTTCAATGCAATAATTGTATTAAAACACACTTGTAATATATATACCCATTCAAGTACCATATAATATCAATACAAATACAGCTTAAGAATATTTTATTTTTTATGCATAATTTTATTATAACACAGGTTACGTTTATTTAAATTGAAAAAAAACAGGTGTACAAACATATTTATTTTGGTAATATTCATGCCACTTATACTTAAAGCCACAAAATGTTTTTGTGTGTTATTTATTAAGTAAGTTATTAAATTATAACACTTTAACTACCTGCTAAACAATTTCAAGATGTTCAATTTTTAAATTCCACTGTAGCTATATATAGTTTTTGTAGTTGAAAGTGGATAACTAAAAAAATTGTAGTTTGCTTGAGCATCAAATAATTAAATAATGTTTTCTCTGGAACATATTTTAAAATGCAAGTGCTAAAAAAAATTTGCGTGTAACATGCCTCTAAACATTAGAAGTCTTGGTATTGAATAATTTCTCTATATAATTGTAAGGAAATTGATTAATATTTTTGAAATAAAAGTTAGTGAGAACAGTTGGAGTGATTTTATTTAAGCCTTCAAATTATTTTAATATATAATATATATATACAAAGTGATTTTTTTAAGCATGTTTATACTATTTTTATGCTTAAATATACATATTGTTTCAAATACACATAAATACCATATTTTTGAATTATTGAGATTTTTTCCACTACTTAAGGATGATCCTTTGATAATACAAACTTTTATTTTTCAAATAAGAACCCCATCCATTTAAAGAATCCAGAATCCATTTTTAATAATATTTAAAAATAAATTAATAAACAATATTTATAAGATAAGTACGTATTTTAAACTGTTCATATCTCATACAATATAGCAACAAGCCACTAACAACTACATATTAACATGGTTATATTTTAATATAATAAAATACAATTTCAAATATAAGAAATATTTACCCTTTTTCCATAAATAGATCATGTACCTACTAGACTTATTTATATAAAGACTTGCCTTGTGATATTTAAATACTGAGAAATATCACGTTTTTAGATTAAAGACTGCTGGTATACGGTTTCCCCGATAACAAAGAAGTAGGCCTTATTATACTCAATATTCTAGTATGCAAACATTCAGAAAATAAATGGACTACTTTGAATTATTAAGTATTTGACAACAATAAATTTATAACAGAATTCAGATTACAGTTTTTTTAAATTATTATTAAGTACATTTATACAACCCTTGTACTCAATAGAAAATAATAATAACTATTATCTATACTGTTTTATTGTAGGTTTTTAAATATTAAATATACCAAATAATATTGTATACTGAGTTATTGTTTGATACATTACTTATGATAAAAGAGAATGAAAGTTTCTCATTATCTAATCCTATGATATGGTATAGTGATTTGTTTCTTAGATAATTGTAGTTAAATTTTAGGAAACATGGAATGGAGTTTAAAAAACATTAAGATGAGAAGGAAATTGAAAGTTTGTGAAAAGGAAGGATTATTATTTAGAATTATAGGGTTTTAGTTTGATCTATGTGAGTTCATTGATTTTTATAGTCATAAATATCATTTAAATAAGAAGTTAATGTTATTAATATTAATAAGTGTATACTTAGATATATAAAATATAACAATGAGAAAATTAACCTCCCTCTTGGCTTTAGCTTTCCCACCCTTATATACCCTACTACATTTGACTATTAATTAAAAAATACATTGTTTTTTTTAACAATATTTTGTCTATAGGATGTTATTAAATCTACTCTACCCTAGCCTTACTCTAGAAATTGACCTGTTAAAAAAATAGTAAAAATACATAATTCATACCTACTTGTAAGACACAAGTATGTTTTTGATCATTTTACATTGTATATTCAAATATTTAAATCATCCATATTTTTTTCTATAAACTATGTGTTACCATTACTTTACAAATCAACTAAATAACTAGCAAAGAAAAATTATAATGACAAAAATCTTCAATAACTTGTTTATAACTAAGGTTTATGTTGAAATAACTTCCAGTTTTTTGGTATCCAATGCAAAAAATAGTGACATTTTTCAAAGACTTTCAAATTCAATCATTTAATTTTATTTACAAAAACAAAATTTAAAAAAGTGACAATATTAGCAAAGATTTAATACAGAATCTTTTTTCGTATACTATGATTGTATATCATTAAATTTAAATTTAACACATTCATTGCTGTAACTCCTCTAGATACTAACTGTTTAGTAGAGTGGTACCCACTTTTCCACTTTTTTTTTTAATCACATTGAATGCATTAGTATCTACTAACTGGCCTCACCTGCAAGTGCTCCTGATAAAATTATTAGAGAAGAAATGAAACATTTTGGAATTCCATAAAGTATTAAATCTTATACACATATACAACATATTATTATTTCTAAAATATAGCATTTAAAACTATTTGTATTATACTGCTCTTCTTTTAATTCCTTATTTCAACACAAATACATTTTCATTTCATGAAAACTGATCCTATTAAACAGTTAATGTCTCGTGCCAATGCAGATTCCTCCTTTCTAATGTCTTATAAAACTTAATAGTTATGTTTATTATATGTATTATCTTAAAACTTTCTAATTTTGTAATTATTATATCTATGTATTACTGTAAAACTTTCTAAATGTAAATATGTTGTTTATATCTGTATACTGTACTCTTGTAAGCTTATGAGGTAATAAAAAATTGTCTTTCACAGTTATTATCTAATCTTTAAATGTATCTTTTTTTCACTAATCATTTACAAGGTATATAGCTCAGTGTTAAAAAATATAAGTAAACAAATGGTTGCGATATAATTTTTATAAAAATTCAGTGTGAAGAATTAAAATTAAAAAAATTGACTGTGAATCATTTGTGCATGTATTACTTTAAAATGTAATATTTTTCTCATTATTATTATTCTTTATTTTACTAAACTATTAATGAAATTAAAACTTATTTTTTTTATAAAAAAACATATGAATATTTTAACACTTTGTTATTTATTTTAATTCATATCAATCATATGAAATAATATTAAAGTGAAGTTTGTGGTTAATGGTAAGTGTGGTTTCCTGTCATGTATTCCTAGAATAATGTCGATTTAGATAAAAATAAAAACACAAATAGTTATGAATTATAAAATTGTTTTAATATTTATTATTTTAGTTGTAATAGTTTATGTTATTATTATACATGTTTTATTTTATAACTAATATAATAATGATATATTTTTGAAATAAATATAATATTTTCAAATTATTTCTGTTTGAATCAACTTAACTATTTATTTTAATTTTCTTACATTTTACAACTTCTGAAACAATTTTATCTAATCAATTAAGATTGATAATTATTTGATTAATATCTTCTTTTATGTATGCATTCAAGTTTCAAATAATATTTTTAATATTTTCTTTATGTATAAAACAACAGCAAACTTAAATATATTCATTTACACAAACTTTAAAATGTTTCTATAAAGTATTACTTAATTTATATAGATAATTTATTTTTCATTTCAGTTGTACAATATGAGTCACGAACATCACAATCACCATGTGATAGAAAATCACGATCATGTTACCGAAAGTAGTGATCCTTGCTGTCCTGGTTCTGAAGCACCAGCAAGTGGTGGGCAACATATGATGCATCATATGATGTCTGTAAGTTACATGATATGATCTACTAAAAAAAAGTCATTAATTTTAGGTAATTTATGTTAAACATTTTTTTAGATGTCATTCCATTTTGGTACTAATGAAACTGTGTTGTTTGATTGGTGGACATTTTCTACAACCAGTGGTCTAGTGTATTCAATGATTGGAATTTTTTTAATGGCAACATTATATGAGGGATTAAAATATTTCAGGTAATTAATCACTATTAAATATAAAATAGTATATAGTTTAATATATCTGTGTGATTTTTAGAGAATATTTATTTTGGAAATCTTATAATGCTATACAGTATAGATCAGTACAAATTCCATTGGAAAAAGGACCAAATGATTCTGTTTCACAGTAAATATTTCTATTTTTACATTTTTTTATTGGTTATAGGTCATTAATTTTTAAGTTTTTAAAAATCAAGAAAGAAAAGTGGTTAATGTGTGACGTATATTCAATATTTATACACATTATATACATTTTGTGTGGTTTTATAAATAATAATCTTTAATTTAATTTTAAGTTTTAACTAAATTTTATATTAATTATTATTATTACTTAAAAACTAAAACAATCATTGAATCAAATTTAGTCATTGAGCCGTTAATTTAAATGTTGAAAATTTATTTATCTAATATTTTTTAATTTTTATTAGTTTATAGCTAGTTAAATATATATACATATAGTGTTTGTATATATGATTTTAAAACCAAATAAATTACTATTTTTTGTTTCTTGTACATCAAATTAATTACTACTTTTGAACTATGTAGTAGAACAACTTATATTCTTATGATTTACTTATAAATAATGTTAACCATTAAAATATTAAAATAAATGCATTAATTTATTATATTATTAACCATTATGCATTATATGTTTTCTAAATCAATGTTGCATAATGCATAGGCATTTAAAATTATATAATAAGTTAATATAACAATATACTTATACTAATAATAGCGTATAAGTTAACCTACACTATAATATAATATTTAGTTAAACAAAAACAAATTGTATGATAGACATTTGATTGCTTACATTTTTTGAAGAAATATATTGTTACAAATAATTTTAAATTATAACTTCTCAAAAATGTATGACAATACATTAATAAAATTTATTATTTTGAATATTTAATAAGTGAAAATGTATGTTCACAAAATATAAGTGCTACCAAAAGAACTAAAAAATTTTTCAACTAAATTTCTAATACTTTTAAAATCTATTTTTGAAAGATTTGAATAAAATATTTTTAGGTTGTTAGTTTATTACTTTCTTGAAAAGCAGTTTTAAGAACTGTTATTTAGCAATTCAATGACTTCTATAATTCTATCTTCAAGTCTCAAGATTGTCGATATCTTCAGAAAAAGTGTTTTGAAAAACCTTGATTTTTTCTTGTGTATTTAGAAATTAGAAAATTGTGTGAAAATTCAATTTTTAAGTTTTCAATTATTATTAAAAAATCATTTTTTGTAGTTTCCCAATATAAAGTTGATTCAATTACAATTTTACAATATACAAAATGATCCTAACGCTGTTCATTAATATATTTGTAAAATAATTTTAATTTTATTTGAAATGCTTTTATATCTCAATACATGTCTGGTAATAATTGGTTTTTTCCTTGCAGTTTTATATTTAATTCATTCAATAAAGTTGTTTGTATCAATTAATAAGGCAAGATTAAGAATTCACTTTTTATTTGATAATTCTTGTACGTTTTTACATTTTTAGATTCTAAACAATAGACATTTTTTTTTTTTTTTGTAAAAACATTTGATAAATGCTTTTACATTATTATTGAAACAAAAATTTTGAATTTGTTCTCATATAGATATTTAGTTATCAGGACATTTAAATTATATATAAATGGCTTCATTAATAAAATAGTTTTATTTTTATTAATTCAGTCTGACATTATTTGTGGTTAGAATTAAATTATTTAAATACTAATTTTATTTCAGAATGGTTGGAAAGGTGCTTTTAAAACAACCCCTGTAAGTGTAACAAGATTGAATTAACTTTTTAACTGCATGTGAAAATAATTTATTTTCAAACCTCTAAATAATTTTTTGTATGATTAACCATTAAACACGAGTTTATTGCTTTTATTAAACCTTTATTAACTCTTTAAAATTAAGTTTAATTATTAAACTAAATTTATCAATAAATAAATTGCATGTATATTTTATATTATGGAAAAATGTTTTAAAATACCTTGCATGTACCGAAATGTAATTATAATTATTACTAAAAACCTATAAAAAAAAAAAAAATAGAACTTTTATAGTCGATACTTTTATTGTTATATTTATTTGCATATGAAAAGTTAATCTATAAATTAATATAATTTATTATTATTTATTAGCTAGCAATTCACATTAATTTGCACGTTATTTAATTCTCCGGGAAATGAGAAATCTATTAAATTTGTGCTAACTATAATTATAAAAAATGTATAAATTTATAATATAACTTGTATTTACAAGTTTGTTATTTACAATTTGTAATTTGTACTAGCTGCACCCAATAAATTTCTCATATTTTCATAAATTAAAAATAGTGCAAATTCGTGAAATTTACTTGTTTATTGTTGACATAAAAAAATACTGATACAGAAAATGGATTAATACGTGCATGTAAAATTCAAACTGTTTTAACATTTGGTTTTAAACTTATGATAAAAATTACTTATATATTATAATACTCCTCAAATTTTTAGTTGCTATTTTATCATTTAATAGATTGTGAACATGAAAGTTAAAGTACTAAATCTCATCAAGAGGATTTGTAGAATATTTTCATGTATGATTAATTATATTATCTCAAAAAAATATTCATCTAAGAAAAACGCCTTTAAACTTTATAAAAACTAGCTTATGGTCCTCAATACACATCATTTTAATAATTTTTTTTTTTTTTTAATATAAAATTATAACTTATGTTTTATATCAAACTCTTTTAAATTGTGTTTAAATGATATAAACAAACTTGTAGAATATTTGCATGTACAATTTATTATAGTGTCTTAATTATTCATATCAAAAGATAAAATCGTCTTTGAACATAAAAAAACCAACAAAAATGTTTGAGTAGAATCCTATTCAAAATAAGTGTAAGGCAAATGATAGTGATTATGTTTGTAAATAGGTTTTTTTCAGTTTGATGGATATTTTTATACATTACTAAATTTGTTTTCTTTATAACTTTAATTAGGATTTATAACTTTAAGCTCAATCAGGGAATCGCAATTTTGGAAATATAAAATTATGCTATGTGGAATTATGAGTATACTTGAAAGAAAACAAATATTTGTATTGCAACTTGCAACCTCTTTAAATATTATTTTAAGTATACACATTTATTTAAACTGAACTTAGGTTTAGTTTTTAGATTTGAACATAGATTTTTTAAGGTAGTGTCATTGTGATAAAAATAAGTTTTTTTTCTAATGTAATATTATTGTTGATTATTCATTTTTCAATTATTTTGAATGTTTCATAATTTATTGTACAGTATAATTCACCAAATATGCTTACCTAAATTTCAAATACTTTGATTTTTTTGTACCATTTAAGAAGTGTTTACATGAGAACCACTTTTTTCATATGAATTGTTAGACATATAGTTATATAATAAATGTTGATTTATTCAAATAAAAATTTAAACCCGTAGTTTTTGAACTTTTAAACTTTGAGTATATACTAAGAATAATAGGCTTAAAAGATATGGAGGCTATAATAATTTGAAAATTATAGTTATTAAAATAAATGTACCAACGTTTATATAATTTCATAAAATTGTCTGAAATAAAAATAAATTATATAAAAAATCTACATAATTGAAAATATGGTCCTTGAGTATGATTAATTAAATCAATAAATTTTAATCCAAAAATTAAGATTTGAATAAATTCATCATTATTAAAGAAATAAATTATTTTGAGCATGCCATCATACCTAGTTATTTGTTATTGTTTGTTTCCAGTAGAAAAAATTTGAAGTATTCAGTTTTAGTTTTTAACTAACATATTATCTCAGAATGTAGAATATTTTGAATTTTAAAATATTTTATTAAAGCTTATCAAAGTATTATACTGAAATTATTTGATTATGTTAAAAATTTTATTTTATTTATTGATTATATTTTGTTTTTTTTTTTTACAGGCCCACAATGTTCAGTATAACACATTTACTTCAAACATTCCTGCACATAATTCAAATATCTATCAGTTATTTATTGATGTTAATATTTATGACTTACAATGTTTGGTTATGCTTAGCTGTTTTATTTGGTGCTACTTTGGGTTACTTCTTATTTGGATGGAAAAAATCGGTTGTTGTTGATGTCACAGAACACTGTCACTAAAATAATTGTTCCACATAAAATTTGAATATGAAAATGTTTTATATTCTTATTTATCATAAAGTGTATACAATATTATAATTCATAAATATATTTTATATGGCATATTAGCTTAGGAATGCTTCCGTCAGTTATTTTATTCACTGGTTTAACTAAGCAATGTATTAGGTAGATAACCTGATTTTTGGGTCCATTTTATAAATTATACTTTGTCATTTGATGGTTTTTTTGATGATATACAGGCCTTATTACAATATATTATCGAGAATTCCAAGATGGCTTTTTTGAATTTGTTAAAAACAAATGTATACTTTTATTATGTACTATTAAATAAATTTTTGTATTTTATGATTTAATTAAATCTTGATGTTTTAATAAATTGCATAACATTATTTCTCTATTTACCTATAACATCATAATATTATATAACATTATTATCAAATTAATCAACCTACATTATTTAAATATAAAAATATTTTATTTTAATAATTTAAATCTTTTTTTCTCTTTCCTTTTCCTGTTTTGTTGCTAATTCACTCTTAGTTTTAAATTCCTAAATCAATATTATGATTTTTAATGATAGTGCAATAATTATAAAAATTAAATTATACATAATATTTAATTATACACAAATCACCTACACCAATCTACTCCTATTTGACTAAAAACACGTCTTTTCATCCCTTATTTATTAAAAATTAACATTTTCGAAATTTTTCTTTTGCTTATATTTAGCATACCATTCCTTTATATTTCCAGTCCTAGGTTTGAAATTCAATATTCATACATTCCTTCCAACGCAAAATCAAAAGTACGTACATAAAATATTTGTACTGGACCAACAACAAATGTCGCCAACCCATTCAATAAAAAATAAGGTTTTTGCAATTTTTTAGTTGTATATCCTTAAAGGCCGTTCACACGAGTTCGTTACCAAATTTCAAAGTTTGTTCGACACTCCTTCGCAGACTCCGCAAAATCAAATTAAAATTAACATCCGTTACTTAGTAAAAATAATAATTTTTGAGTAATACTAAAATACCTACCACTATTTTGAAATTCATACTACATTCCTTCGCTCAAAAATGAAAAAATACTTCAAAAACATGAATAGAGCCAGCAACAGGTAACGCAAGCCACATCGGTAAAAAATTACTATTTTTGGAATATTTTTTTGTGTATTTTTATTTTGTCGCACACATGAATTTGTCTGCCAAGTTTTGAAGTTCGCATGACCTTCATTTACACTCAATATCAATATAACATTGAGGAATTCAAATATATGTCATATCGTTATTTTTTTATTAAAAATTAACTTTCAAAATTTTTACCTAACCTAACCGTAGTGGTGCCCACAAGGCCGCAACGGATGTCCTACGGTCGTCGTCATCTTCTACTACGTCACAGCCGTCGTCGCGGTTCGAACGACCTCATTACTGGTATCCACCGCCAGTGAGTCTGCTACCGGGACAGCCGCATCACCTAGCCGACCATCACCAGCAGCAGTTTTTCCGCAATAGCTACCATTACTACAATAGCAACTATAGGGGTGCCAAAAACGGATATGTGTAATTAATCCAACAGCAGTCAATTACTGTGGCCACCACGGCCGCAGCCGCCGCGTCCAGCATGTTCCCCGGGCCTTGAACGTCCGCCCCACTGTTGTCGTTCCAATATATGTCTCGCCACAGCTGCCATCGTCTTGCCAGTAATACTACTTTATAGTATATATGATGTATAAGTGCAATTTCTGCTTGAAATATTGTTTGTCAAATCCTGCTCTTATATACGAATTATTGATGGAAGATGTACTTATATCGTGTATGTAACTTTTGAAAAGAAATTATGTGTTCGCCGTTTGGTTTATATTCCGGTACATAAAACGCGTGGGGCAGAAATGCAGAATTTTGCGACGTGATCAGTCTTATTGGTTGCGATCGCCACACCGCATATTACGTATATGAAATCGCCTACTTAAATACATGCATTTTGTCCAATGTGTCTATTGCGTGCATTTTCATCGTTGTGCCACAAAGAATTACACCGCGAACCTAAAAGACCCAAGGACCAAATATAATAAGCTTTTTAAAGCAACTTACTAACTCGAACTTCTTGAATATGCAGTCCAATCGAATTAATAAAAGTGAAATTATTTCAAACGAAACAATTCACATATAGTTATTGGAAAATAGGATTCCAAGGTAGTACAAATATAATTAATATATAAATATATTTTATTTACGTTAATCGATAGTCATCTTTTGTCAAAAAAGTCACAACTACACAGATTATATCGACTTATAAATGTTGAATATACAATTTTACTAAATAGTCTCATGAGCTAAATAATATTGAATGTTTTAAGAATCGAACGAGTTTGTCGGAATTAATATAATAGGTATTATATATTAATTAATTATATTTTAAAATAGTCTATAATATAGTATATAATAATATACGCTGTGTATTAAAATTATAATCCACACATTTTGAAATATTGTAAAACGTGTAGATAAATGATCCGACATTAAAAATTCATTTTTTTTTACTAATTTCACTAAATAATATTTCCTAGTTCCGTGGTGAGATACGTACTAATACATTGTGTACGGTACACATAATGGTTCAGAGATTTTGCCGGAGACAATTTTTCGATCATAGCAGAAATCGCTCGGTTTTTACCCTCGGCGTGTACATGATAGAACAATCATCATTTATCATATTTTAATCAGTATTTATAACAATTTTTAGCATAGTCTAACCCTAGATATAGGTATTAAATATTTTACAATTTTATATTATATTTTTGATTATAATATAATAATAAAATAATAAAAATACTATATATTATAATATATGCGATTTTTGAGGAAAAAATAACCGTAAAACTTAAAAAATAAAAATAAAACCGTCATGTAAAGGAAACCGCTTTGATGCAGAGTAAGGGTCAATTGTCAAGATGTACATCGTCATTAAGTAGACATTGTATTCGATTAATAACGATTCTAAGCGAGACGGTCTAATTGTTTGGTAACTTTTGTTCCCAAACATTTTTTTTTACTATAAAAATTTTCACCATACACAAAAATAGACAAAAAATACACATTATTGTAAAATTAATATGTTTGTAGTTCTGCTCAGAATCCAATAACAATATAAAATTTATATCTGCAAAGATCGTTGTAACCTCAATAATAATTTTAAAAAAAAACTTACTTTTCGTAATAGTAAACATTTTTAAGTAATATATACTTTTTTTTTGTAATTGATTATAAAGTAAGTAAAAATAAAACACTTACATGAGTTAATACACCTATTTTAAAAGCACATTAATAAATATGTTAAATTTAAGTCGTTGCATATAAAAAACGATTAATCGGAGACATGATGAGCCAACATTTATTTCTAAAATTGTTATTTTTGTACTTTAAATTGTATTTCTACTTTCTATAAGTTATTTATTCTTCCATTAGTGTATTAATACAGTTGGCTGAACTAATTTTTGCCAAAAACTTTGTATAAATTATAAAATATCAATAATAAATTAGTTTGAATAGATTAATGGTAAGTATAATACAATCCTGTTGAAAAAAAAATATATTTGTTAATACGAAAAATAAGAAATAAGATGTAATTGTGTAAAAATAAACTTTATTGTTTTTAATAAACTTGAACAAATATGTATATACAAAAATAATTTTAGTAAATATAATAATTTTACAATAAATAATATAAATTTATCATGTTTATATCAAATATATAAATAAATCATTGTTAAAGTTATGAGAATTTTAGCAAAAAGAGGCACAATGCAAAAAAATAAAATTAATGAACAAATAAAAATAAAATAGTAGCAATTGTGCAAAAAATAGAAACAATATAAAAATGGAAAAAAAATGTGATACGAATTTTGAAAACAAATACAAGAAAAATATGATAATATAACAAAGAAAGGTACACAAAAAGTACAAAAAAATGTATAAAAAATATAATATAATATAAAAAAAAAAAAAAAAAAACATCAGACGAGACACATAAGCGACGAGGGAGGTACGTGATGGCGTTGGGTGCAGATGCATAGCAAGTTGTGGGCCACTGGTCACCTCTACAAAGTTCTCGCGACCGGTCCCGGGCGGACGAGAGTCGCAGGCGCGTTTGCTCGAGCGGGCAATGACGACCGTGACGGATGGCGAGGGCCGACCGCGACGGTCGCTGGAGCGACGAC
>JACXSJ010000672.1:0-116039 GCA_014851325.1 Pentalonia nigronervosa | reverse complement strand
AATATATCGGTGCTGCGGAGTCGCGCGCCGCCGGATCCTGAAACGTTTCGTTTCCACGAATCCGGCGCCGCTGACGTCCGTGCTGGTCCCTACACCTATTATTATTATTATTATAGTACGCTATCACTCACCCTCCGTGCTCTGGGGTCTCCGTCGCCGCCGTCACTAGTCGCCTTCACGCAGCGCTGAAGCAGCCGTCGTGTACCGTCGGGGCAGCGTCGTTGACCGCGCCGGTACCATCACTAGCCGCCGCGTCATCGTCGTCCGTCGCTCCTTGCGACCGCGGCAGCCAGGCGCCCGCCGAACCGCCAGTGGACGTCAGAGTCCGCGAACGCGCGACGCCCGCAAACGTCTCGTCGCGCCGTGGGTGGCCGGAGAACTATTGCGCGGGTGACTTACCGCCGAGTACCTCTGTGCACTTTCACGTATTCCCGTGTCATCGCCGTCGTCTCGCCTGATGTTCTCGATCTAAGGGCAGAGGATGTTTGTATCTGTGGACGCAGTTCTCTTCGGTACACAACCACACAGCATGACACGCCCGGCAAATTTGACGCCCCTCCACGCGGCGGCCGCGATTCGCAATATCCGCCCGCGCGGAGTAACGCGTGTCGCTGGTGTTGACTCCGGTTCACGCCAACCAACCAGTCCAAACGAATTCCTCACCACGTCTTTTCCCTCAGTCGGATCAACGACGACTACCGACGCCACGTCGTCGCCAGACGATACATCGTCCGAGTATGGTACAGCCGTTCCATGGTCGGAGGTATCGACGGTCTGTACTGCATGCGCGGACGTCTGCAACGATTCCGATACAACGTGCACCAAGCTGTCTACGATTAAATCTACGATGTCGATAATTTTCATGTTTTGTATATCGGTGGTCAAGTCAAGCTGGTCGGTTTTGCCAAATTCCATGACCATGACATTCGCCAATACTCTCTCGATCGTATTTTCAATTGCTGTAGACACAACGGTATCGACCATATCCGCGAGGACATCCTCGACGGTCATATCGATATCGCCCAAATCGTAATTATTTGTCATATTGTTGCTGCTCTGGTAGTGCGTTAGACGTTTTAATTGCAAATGAATACTTTATTTGGAATTTGACATATACATGACGCCGTTGTCAAGCAATAATTCAAACATCTCCTAGATGACGGGTACGACGTTGTTTATTATTACTGGCCAGCGAGTATATACGGTACGTTTGTCGTTCTATAATCGGCCAGCATTAATTCGAGTCCGTTTATTTTTCTAAAAACCGCATCAATATTGATATAATACACCTCCATGTGGATATAATATTACGTATTATAACATTTATAATATATATTGACGAATATTTGGATTTGGATTTGGATTTATATTATAATACTGAACTTGTTTTATACTTTTTTGATGAATAATTATGATCAACGTATTGATTTTATAATGATGTACATATTATGCGTTGTTTTTTTTTGTATGCAGGTATGTGTACAAGTTTTATAGCAGAAAAAATGTTTTTATATTTAACTTTGGTCTTTGGCGGTGGTTTTTGATAGAAAATGGATCTAGTTGGAACTTTTGGGAGGTAAACATTTCTTGTACATTTTTTAATCGGGAAAAAATAATACAATTGGGGAAAAACGGGAATTAAAACTCAAAATCCAGTTTTCGAAAATCACAGAGAATATCACCAGGACCGCTGTGCGTTGCGGCGCTGTCCCCAGATTCTCTTCCCTATTCGCTCGGTGGTGATCCCATTAGCTGTCTTCGCTCGCTCAGTGCTCAGGTCGCCGTCGTCGTCGCCACCACCGTCATTATATCATGTTCGTCTTCAGCACCTGTGCATCGTCGTCGCGCGCACCGGCTACTATGTCGCTGTGACAATCGTCTCGTCGCTCCAGCGGCCGTTACGACGGTCGTCGTCCACGAGCAAACGCGCCAGCGACTGATTTATCCGCCCGCGGGGCCGGCCGTAAAGTCGTGAGTAGAGTTGACCAGTAGCCTTTTTACACCAAGTTTTAGCATAATACATCTGCTGCAATACTATATTATACCATCACGTATACCTTTTCGTTAATTGTGCTTCGCCCGATTGTTATTTTTTTTAATTTTTACATTATTATTTTACTATTTTTTGTTTTTCAATATCAATTTTTGTACGTCTAGATTTATTTTTATTGGTTTTTTCCTAAATTGTATACACTGCGTTTTTTAATATAATGCTTTATTTATGTAATTAAGATTGTGTATAATAATAAAACTTATTATTTGATCTACCTGTCCTGAATCTCCCGAACTGCGGTTAAATTATAATTCAAAGGGTTCTGAAAACCCTCACTGAATTAACTACATATAACAGGTTACCAAACCCCGTTACAGAACCGTTTAATGTTTTTTTTTTATCTATTTGCCTTTGCATCATTTTATTAATTTGCATTCTTATTACATGTATAGATAGGTTATATACGTTATATAGATACCCGAAATATATATATATATAATATATATATATACCACCTGAATCATCCTGTGGGGTGGTGATATCGCGGAAGAACAGGGAAGCTGGTTTAAATCAACCCCTCCCACGACTTTTTATTTCACTATATAAAAACGTAAATGTCTATATTTTTTATATAATATATAGATTATAGATTAATTTATCTTTGGAAATTCCTATGAACGCCACTGCAGGAATCAAAGAATAATCGTCCTCGATGCCTTCGTTGTTCGTTAGCGTCCTAGAACCACACTTATACGTAAACAGTTCATTTCAAAATGAAGAACAAAATCTAATTGTATTTTTATAAAAAAAAAATTGTGCAACAAAGTAACTTAAAATTTAGAAAAAAGAAAACAAAGACATGATAACCAAGAGTGATGAGGGGGTGGTATAGTAGGTACAGACATTGTTAACGTAAATGGTGGGCCACTGATCATCTCTATAACCTTTCCTTTCGCGGGCCGGTCCCGGGTGGATGAGTGACGCGTGCGCGTAATAACGACTGTGATGGCAGGCGAAGCCCGATGCGGGAGCGATGGTTGATGGAGAGCGGCTAAAGCAGTGGTGTACATTGAAACATAATTGTATAAACACCAAGGATCAAAGTATTTTAAGCGAAAATAATATACTACCTAGTCCAATTTCATGTAAGTTAAAAATAATTCTAACATTCTTGTCGTTCTTGACTTTTTGTTTTATTTAATTTTTTTTTATTAGATTTAATATATTAAGATTTGATGCAATCCAAAAATTTGTTTTTTTAATTACATTTTTAATTTAGTTATACCTTATGGCTTATACTACACTATATTATTTATATAAATTTAAATTTTTTAGCATAATGATTCATGTTGAAATTTTTTTTCCTATTTTGTTGTTTGAATGTGTAAATAATAAATAAAGAACATTTTATATAGATTTTCCTACAGATTAAATGTGATTAATTTATTAGTCAACAAATTATACCTATTATAGGTACTTAATATAAATTTAAAATGTTACAAACTTTAAAATATTTATTAGGTTAGTACTTAATTACTTAAATCATTTGAAAATTTATTCGTATAAATCTTTTTTCCCAATAGTTGGTGTACTTGATGTTGATGATGACATTTTGCAAGATTGTTTTACTGTTAGTCAAAATAATGAACTTCCAATTCTCACTTCAAATAGTTCAAACTATAAATTTCCCAACGATCCAGCAATTATTATGTAAACAAATATATCTAGTAATTTGTTGCAATATTTTTTTGAACTGGGACCATGTCAACCAGGAATATTAGATATGTCGTTCGTTCCACGAAGAATACTACTTTAAAAAACTTCCTGATGGAAAAAATATTAAACGTTAATGGCTAGCATATTTACCATCTAATGATAAAATATACTGTTTTTCTTGTATGCTTTTTGGTTTAGTAAAGACTAAAAGAAATAAATTAGTTTCAACTGGCACTCAAGATTGGAAATATATTACTTTAAGAATGTTAAACCATGAGATGGCAAAAGAACATTTAAAGTCAGAAATCAGTCGAGGTCAGTATTCCACTAATAATTGTTTAGACGTCAGATTCAGGCTAACAACAAATAACCAAATTGCTGAAAATAGAGAAATAGTTATATTGGAAATTCTATTTTATCTAGGAAGACGAAACATAGCATTTCGTGGGCATGACGAAAGCTTAACATCAAAAAATCGTCAGAACTTTTTGTCAAAATATCATGCTCCTTTAGCTATTCACTTAAATAAAATTGAAAATTCATCAAAACAAATAGAATAACATTTTTTTCTGGTCAGACGCAAAATATTATGCTTCAAATAATGAGTGATTTTATAAGATCAGTAATTTTAAAAAAAAGTCAAGGATACTAAATGTTTGCAGTTATTATAGATACAACAACTGATATTTCCAAAATGGAACAACTCATGTTTGTTGTAAGATTTGTAAATGATGAAGGAATTGTAGAAGACTTATTGCACTAGAAATAGCAAATGATGCAACAGGCAATGGCATGTTTCAACTATTTTCTAAAATTTGCGAAAAACATGGATTGGATTGGAAAAATAACTTATATCCCCAACCATATGATGGAGCTGCATCAATGCAAGGGCAATATTCTGGATTAAGAACACTTATACAACAACAATGTTCCCGTGCTAAATATATTTGGTGTTATAAACTTGATTATAGTAGATATGTGTGATTTATGTTTGGATACCCGTATTTTTTTTGGAAAAATTCAAGCATTGGTTGAGTATTTCTGAGCAAGAAAACGTACAGCTTATTTTATTAACCACCAGACAAACCTGTGACCAACTGACCTGCAGGGTCAGTTGAAATCGATCGTTTCGAGGTTCTTGATTGAAGTTTTCATAGGCTGTAGAATGATCATGCTGATTCTGAAACATTTTTTTTATCTATTCATGAAATTTCTTAAATAGGTTTTTATGTAATTTGGCTGGTTTATTCTTTTTTAGTATTGTGATATTCGGAGAGTCTGAATGAGATTCTATAACACTATAGGGTCCTAGCCATTTCGGTGCCAGTTTCCCTTTGTTTTGCTTTTCTTGTATCATAACTTTGTCACCAGGGTTTAGTTTCAGGAATTTTAGTGTTTGGTCGTAACGATTCTTTGATTCAACCTTACTAGTTTGTAGTTGTGCCTTGGCTAGTTGATGAGCTTCTTGCATATTTTTCTTTAACACTAGCAGCACAAGCCTAAACCGTTCACCATCGAGAGTATCATCAATCCGGACGGCACCTACAAACGTCATTCATCATTCGACGACGACCACTGCCATCACCGCGACCGCGACGGCGGACTGACGATAAAGCGGTGCCCGCAACGGATGCCCCACGGTCGTCGTCGTCGTCCCCTTCGCCACTGCTGCCGTACGTCATCACCGGTATTCGCTGTCGGCGAGTCTGCTACCGGCATAGCCGCATCACCTAGCCTACCATCACTAGCAGCATTTCCTCCGCAACAGCTACCATCATCACTACAATGGCAACGGCGGCGGCATCAAAAACGGATACGCGAAGTTGTACGCCTAAATAATCTAACAGTAGTCAGTCACTGTGGACACCGCGGCCAGATGACCTCTTTCAGAGTGCATTAAAAAAACAAATACATATTAATATGCATATACAATGGAACCTCGTGTCTAATCTCAATAAGCCGAAAATTTCAATAAGTGGAAATTACTTTATTTTCCTTGAATTTAAATTTTTTAAGGTTCTGCTGTACTAAAAAAATGTATTTGTTGCATTTAATTTTAAAAAAATGAGTCATGTATATTATAAATTTGTATTAAAATTAAAAATATCGCATATAATGGTTGCTTGTTCTGTCAATATTATTTTAAGTGATAGATTAAGAACTTTGGTCAGTTTGATTTTCATTGAGTGATTTTTAATTTTGGTGTGAGCTTTTTCAATTATAGTTTCGTTAGAGTAGGTATTTCGATGTTTGCTTCTTCACATAGCGTACGTGTATTTATGGTTCTGTTTGTAGAATTTTTAATTAAGAATTTGAACTTGGTGTATGCTATAGATGTGGAGTTTTCATTAGAGAATAGTTATCCACCTTTAATATAATAATTTATTTTCTATAAACTTTTGGTCCATGGTAGATATATGGTATATCATATTTACAACCGTGTTTCCGTGTTTATACCTGCCTTCAACCACAGAATAAATATAACTTATATAATATAAATTACAATCCTGTTAAAGGTCTCAGTCCTTGGGATAATAATTTATCTGACATATTCTGACAAACCATTACAATATTACAAATAGGCAGTGCTGGGGAATAACTTGACTTAAATTATAAGTTACTGTTACGAAATTACTTTTTAAGTAATTTAATGGGAATTTAATTACATTTTATTTTTATCTGAACAGTGAATGGTGATCGACTTATAATATTTCAAAGGATTTTTTACAATTTTTTTTATTACTACCTATATTGAAAGTACGATAATCGTATTTATCAATTCAATCATTGAACTAATTTTTGTAAAAAACAAGTCTCATATTATAATATTACTAGCTACTATTAATTTATGTCTAAGTTAATACCAATGTACTGCTATGAATATGTCTGTGGTATAAAAAGCTAAAAATTAATCTAAATATTTTAGAAATGCCTTTGTGTTAATCAAAATGTCTAGGACTTTTAACTACAAATTAATTTGTAAATTTTTGAGGTTTTGATAAAATTTGCCTAATTTTAGCATTAAACGTACATAAAATTACTTACTGTGGATGTGTACGCTCCAATTTTTTTTTAAATTTCTAAATTAAAAAAATTATGAGAAATTCATGAAAATTTATCATCAAAATTAAAAATTGTTTGCATTTTTATCACAAAATAACTTGCAACTTTTTTTTTTATTATTTTGAAGAGTAGATACTGGGAATTTTTGCTTTTGAGTCAAAAGTTTTGACTCCCCGAAATACCAATGCGATATAATTCGTTACCAGAAACTACGTTTAAAGGTTAAAATCCGAAGCATTTTCACTACTATTTGTATACACACAGATATATAAAAAAAAAATACGTATATTATAAAATCAATACATTCATCGCTCCGCTCAGAACTTTAAATAATATTCATCGCTCCGCCCAGAGTTTTAAATAATTTGCATCGCTCCACTCAGAATTTTAAATATAAATTGTTGCATGCTCCCAAAGTCGAAAAACAACCAAGGTAAATAATTATTTTGATTATATTTTCGACTGACAAGTTGATTATTTTTTCAGGTAAACCATTTAATAAAATATATATAAAATCTACTAAATAGAATGTTAATTGTTATAATTATATGACATCAGAATATCAGTATAATATGTATTTTATTTATGAAATTGATTAATTTGAATGAACATTTTTTTTCTTTTACCTAAAATCTTTATTTATGGAATCATTAATATGTATCGTCAATAAGACAAGGAAAAGCTTAAAGCTAATGGTGTTGAAATTATAAATTCAATTCTGATATCTGACTTATCCAGTTCCATACAACTAGTGTTTTGGTCAATGATGACTATCCATCATCCGTGTGATAAGCTTCAATAAACATACAATTGTTGGTCACTGGCTCGTACCGGTAGATTGTCGGGTGTAAACTTGACAGAAGTCAAAAGATTGCAAATATTTAGTTATAATATTGTACTATAATTGCATATATATAGTAATTGTTTAAGAGGAAAGACCAATATAGGTCAATTTTGTCATTTACCTTAAGCAACTAATGTAGGTTAAATACTCCAGTTGTATAAACTGGATGTCTATAGGACAAACTTTAGAGGAACTTATCTCTTATAAGCAATTACAATACAATTCAGTATTTACCTAAAATTATTTTGAAATTGATATTAAGTAGCAATTAATTGAGAAATCAATATATTTTTGAGAATTGATTTAGGGGAATCCTCACTTTATATTTGTATATAATTATCAAATAATTTGTATTTATCATTAAATTAATGAAATTATTCTATCTCAGTAATTCAGTCAATACATACATAACTTTTTAATTCTGATATAAGTACTTTAAAAGTGTTATTTGTCATCATAACAGAATTTTCATTATCAATAATATCTTGTTAAAAAATGAATTAACTATTTCACACTAAGCTGTAAGTTGTTGCTATGGCTAGCAAGAATCAAATAAAATATTAGAATACTTCAAACATAAATTCCTAAAATACTAAAAAACATGAAAAGCTCAAACAAAAAATAACCAAACATAAATTTTTAAATTTTTTTTTTAGTTAAATTAATGAATTCTTACATACATTTATACAAATCTTTTCTTAAAAAAAAAAAAATAAAATAAAATACATACCATATGTCCATAGCACGGATTTGGATTAATTATTATGCTTGGTATGAATAACAATTTTTATTGATTATTGCATTTTTTTCATTATATAATTTTGATTTATAACACATATTACAATGTGAATAAATTTTACATAATAAATAACAAGAAATAATTTACAATCAAATAACATATTGATAGGTACAGTTGTTATTAATTTGAAAATTGGTAGAATTCCTTTTTACCTTTGTTATTTAAAAATCAATTATTACACATGGGGTCAATTTTCATCTGGATCAACTTTCCTACGAGTATCATTTTCAGAAATTTTCTGTTTAGATGGCGGCAGTTCATCCACTTTAATGATATCATCGTTTTTGTTTATAATTCCTTTTCTGGCTTCCAAGAGCAATTTCAAAAATGTTTGCTTGTCAATCGCACTATATCCTCTCCATTTTAGTAGGTCAGACATCTGATCCTACACCACACAAAACAGATAGCAAGGGGAAATGTTAGAATAGGTATATAGTATATAAAATATACCTAATATTGGCAGCTAATCAGAATACAGAAATTTTGGCAATATTTATTAGTGTTGAATTGAATATTTGTTTTTTTGATATAAATAAATCAACTCTGTGAAAACAAAATTTGTTTACAGATATTTGCTAATCATCATTAGTTATTTATCTTTGCAGCAAAATTGTAGGTACATTTTGGTATATACTATATTATACATAATGGTGTGAAAAGAATTTAGTTTATGTTCTATCATGACAAAATAAATGTATTTTCTCTTTAGTTCTAAGAAATTAGGTTTTACATAATAACTAAAAATAGCTAGTATGTATGGTATTAATATTAACATTGTGTGAAAAGGGTCTTACAACTTTTTCATTTAAAATGTATACTTTCAGAGTTTAATTATGTTCAAAGAAAAAATTATAAATATCTACCCAAAATCATACATTAAAAAAAATATATACTTAGATAGTTAATATAACTTTAAGCATTTAATTAATTATTTTTTTTTAGAATACATGAAACAAATAAACAAATGAAGGGCGAGTTGTAATATTATTCTCCTAATACCAAAATCACCAAATGGCGATCTGTGTGCAAATTTTATCTGTCCACAGGCAAGAAATTTATTTTTAATGTTGAACCAAATAAGGTTTTTTTTCATTAGTTTTTATTTGATTTGTTGACTTTGCTTTGGTTGAATATGAATATTGAATTTTAATGGCTTCTAAAAATTTTCTAAATTTCTAATATATTTATGATAATCTCATTAATATTAATTAGTGACATCTGTTCACACATATATTTAATGGACAGTTTGATTATTAGGTAAAAGTAGAATTTACTAGTTAATTTTTAGGATTTACTGATTGTACTCAGTAAAAATTAAAAAGTACATAAAATTATATAATTTTATTGTAATACATTTTGTACAACCTAAGACCATTACAAACCTTGTTTAAGAATTGATAAATGTCAGTGTTTTGGTTTTTAACATAAAATTAATTGTTATTAATTTATGTATTATTATTTTAATTTCCTAATCAATTTTTTTTTTAATTTGATTTAAATATGGTCAACATTAAAAGATTTTATGAGACTTTAAATCTAATAATAAAAAAATAAAGATTCTAGTCATGTTTTTTATTTATTAGTTGAAATTTATAATACATATATACATGAAGTGAAGGAAGCAAAACAATAATTATTAAGAAATCTATTAATTATTAAAGATTTTTACAAACTATGCATGAAAGAAAAATAGCTTGTTGTAATACCAATACTGCAATGTAGTACATCAAAAATATAATTGTAAAAAGATTGGTAAGTGGGTGTACTGCTCTCCTTATATTAGATATCAAATGGGTCACTTTCATGAATGTGTTAAATTTGTATTTAATGATATATATCATTGTATACGAAAAACGATTCCAAACGAAGACTGTCTGTTAGCCAACATACCTAAATGTACCTATTTTAAGATATTATTGCTATTAAAATAATTCATTTTATTACTATTAATAATACAGTAAGTTGAATTCATTTTTACAGAAAACATAGCATTTGAATAATTAATTAAGTGTATAAAATATAATAATATACTTTTAAAGTTTCAAAAACTCTCAAAATATATTTTTAAAATACAATGAAATAAATAATATTGTTGTTATTTTAATTTCGTATTTCTTATAATTTGAACTTAAAATGTCTATAAAAAATTATTTTTTTGATTTTTGGTTATACTATAAATTACTTATGAAAAATCTTGTTTTGAATTTTTAATTCTTAATTATAAAAACTGAATATTTTATAAATTTATTACTATAAAACAATTTGTAAATGTTCAATGATGAATTTAGGTCAAAATTTAAAGTTTAAATGCTTATAAAAAAATTGTGCTTATGTATTTTTATTAATTTTTTATTGATATTTAAAGAAAAAAAATTTGAAAAAACAATTATCTCAAAAATGGTCAAAATATTTTTTTAAATTTTTTGGTGTACAGAAAATGGTAATCTAAATATTTGGTGAAATTTTCAAATTCAATATTCCTTTTTGAATTATAGCAATATAAGAAATTCTTTCCTGGAAAAATGGGTGAATATCCAATATCTAATTTAAAATGCTTATAAAAAAATTACTTTCACTTTCCTATAAATTTTCTTTTTTTTAGAATGGCAGAAAAAATATAGAGAATCTTGTGTTGAATTTTCAAATCTTAGATTTAAATAAAAAATTTTTTATGAATTTTTTAATTTAAAAAAAAACTGCAAATTTTCAACTTTAGACGCTTATAAAAAGCTATTAGACTTACGCTCAACTTTTTTTTTTAATTTTTTATTACAACAAGTTACGAAGAACTTTGTATTGAATTTTCAAGTTTTTTGACAGACTGAAAAATTTTTATTGATAATAATAATAAAAGTAAAAAAAACCCAAAAATTGATTATGCCCATAAATAGTTTAAAAAAAATCAAAATATATTGAAAATTTTATATATCTACTGTGATTACTTTTGGTGTTACACCAAACAACAAAATCGATTTTGTCAAAAATTGACTTCGTGTAAAAGTTTCCGTTTTTACCTTAATTTTTTTGTTGTTTTTCCCGACGAGTTTGAAAACTATGAGGAATTTTTTACTTTAAACCCCCCAAAGTACTAACTAGATTCACTTTCCTACGGGAAAAGATGTTGATGAAGACAATCGGAACACTTTTACTGCCCTTAAACGTGGTAACAGATAAAAAAAAGAAAAAGAAAAAAACAAATCATTGTAAAATCAATAAATTCTTTGTTCCGCTGAGAATCAAAAAAAAAGTAATAATTCATAGAAATTAAAGAATCAATAGAAACAAATTATGGAGAACCTTAGAAGAATTTGAAATACCTTCAAAATTAATACAATTAATAAAAGAATGTAACTCCAACACCGCGTGTAAAGTCAAATTCCGAAATTAATTATCTAAAAGTTTTGATGTGAACACGGGCCTGAGGCAAGGCGATGCTTTGTCGCCATTACTTTTTAATTTAGCCCTTGATAAAGTGGTAAGGACAATGCCAGCATATCAAGACATGGAATTACTAGGGGAATACTCTATACTTGCTTATGCGGACGACATCGTGGTAATGAGTAAATCACGCATAGAGGTAACCGCAAAAACCGACGATTTACTTAAAGCTGCCAAATTTATAGGCCTTAAAGTTAACCAAGACAAAACAAAATATATGGTCGTCAGCAGAGAAAATGAGACGGTAGCTGATCTGAGTGTCGGGGAGTACACTTTCCAAGTAGTAAATGATTTCAAATACTTAGGTACTAACATAAATAGGAACAACAATATGCATAATGAAATAAAATTAAGAATCTCAGCAGCCAATAAAGGTTTTTTTGCATTAGTGAAACTATTTAAATCTAAACTCCTATCTAAAAGATCAAAGATCAACCTATACCTGAGCTACTTACGCCTAGTCCTTGCGTATGGCTTCGAAACGTGGTCGGTGACAAAAGGAGACGAAGAGAAACTGCTAATCTTCGAAAAGAAAATACTCCGCCGAATCTATGGTCCTATCTACGAAAATGGAGATTATGGAATAAGAACAAATGGGGGAAATATACCAGCTATTCCAAAAACCAAATATAAAAGCATTCATCAGAAGCAAGAGATTCAAATGAGCTGGGCACGTATGGAGAGAGAATGGCATATGCAAGCAAGTTCTGATGGGCAGAATCAATGGTAGAAGACCCAGAGGCCGCCCTAGACATAGATGGATGGACACTATAAAATCAGACCTAGCAAAGATTGCACCAGAAACAGAACTATCAGGAAGTGAAAATAGAGAGAAGTGGCAAGAAATTGTGGAAGCAACAAAGGTCCTCAATGGCCTATAAAATCTAACAAAAAGAAAAATTCAATTTCTAAAATTTTTTTTTATAAATAATTTAAATAATTATCAATCATTTGTCTTAATAATGTTTAATTAATATTTTTTATAAAAGAAATCTATGTTAATATACAATAAATGTATAATCTAATTGAATATAAAACTTAGTTTTTCATTTTTAGTTAAAAATCAAATTAGTTTTCTATCATAGATGAATCGCTTTTACTTTCATTATTTGTACATCCTAGGTTGTACAAAACATTTTTAGTAAAAATTTGATTAACATTATGATTTTCAATTTTTACTGAGTATGAATAATGACTTTAGCACCGCTTACCCGAAATGACTATTTACCATAAAAAATATTATATTACGCATATTAGCATAGTAGGAAAAACAATGCTAGTTCCTCATAACTCATGTATCATAATTACAAACAGGTATTATTAATAACCTTAATTATTCCAAATCTACCCACCCAAAATTTACCTCAGTTGACTCAGCTGTATATTGTACTTTATGCCATGAAACAGAGTATAGAGATTTATTAGGTATGCCTAATACTTTTGATGGAAAATAGAACTTTAATATATCTCAGAATAAGAATAAATTTAATATCAGTAGAAGAGATAATTTTTTCAGAGAGAATGGTTTGTTTGTGTTTTTTAAGCCCTCACAAGCCTATAGATCAGGGATGGCAAATTCATGACATACAAAAAAAAAAAAAAATTGGAGGGCATGTGAAAAATTAAAATTAAAATATCTGTATTTTATTTTATTTTTAATAATTAACAACAACAGTACATAAATAAAATATTTTTTATAATTTAACGGCACGCTTCAAAAAAAAAAAAAGGTAATTTTAGGTAATTGTTCGTACATAGGGTCAGAAAAAATTGTCATCCTTACTTTAGACCATATTTAATTTAAATTAAGATATTATCAATCATGTTATTGACTTTCTAACAAAATGTGGTATTTATCATTATTAACATGTTTATAATTTCATAATAATTCTTAATTTTAAATATAATATAGCAATTTTTGTTAAATGTTTTATCAATAATATGAATAAATATAATAATTAAATTAAAAAATTGTATTTTTCAATTATTATTTACTAATAAACCAAAAAAAAAAAAAAAAAAAAAAAAAAATGTTAGTTGATAAATGTATTAATATTTAATTGTACTAATGGCAATAACTATACAATATTGATCAGATGTGATAATTAGTATTTTAGTTAGGATATCATAAAGTTAGGAGGAGTATTACTTATAGTAGCAACTAAAATAATAAACTAAGAACAGTGATTCTCAACCACTAATCTGTGGACCAGTAGCAGTCCTTGATTGTATTGTAAAAAGAAAACAATATATATATATATATTAAATTAGAAACAAATGATCTGTAGAACTAATTTATAAACTATATGCTGGTCCAAGACAAAAAAAGTTGAGAACCACCAAATTATAGAATATAAAGTAAATAATAAACATAGGATGAGTCCTATTGAAGTTTACTTGGTATATTTGAGAGTTGAATTGCTTCGTCCTCCAATATAAAAATAAGTCTTTATTATCAGACATTTTATTTAGTTTAATGCAATATTTCCATAATATATTAAATTAAAACAGAAAATAATATTAAATTTTTTTTTTTGTGTATTTTAAATAATTATTAATTAATAAGTAGTATGATTGATATGCTTTGTCAATATGTTCCCAAATTAATTTTTATAACAATACCTAACCTAATATACAATACTCTTATAAAATTGTATTATAAATTAAAACAATAATAAATAAATTGAAAATTTTCATAAAAATATCACATTTAAATTGGAATTTGAATAAAATATAAATCTAAAATAAATCAACGACCTATCCTGTGCCTACATAAGAGTATAGTAACAGAAAATAAAAATTCTAATACAAATGCTAATAGCATGAAGTTTAGTTGTACCTGTGTAGGATCATTGGAAGTCATTATATCTCCTATAATTTTCTTTAGTTTATCTATTGAGTTATTGATCATAGTTCCAGTATCTTCAACAGAATCTATTTCTGCTTCAGTTTCTAAAATATGTATGTTTGAATAATAACTAATAAAATAAAATAAATGAAATAAAATAAATACCTTTGGGAAGTTCACTGATTGTAACTAGAAGATCTGGATTGATATTGAGCATATCCAGTAATGGTCGAGCTTCTGAAGCAAATAAAAACACCAGTGGTATACTTACATCATCTATCCCATCATCTGACATAGAAAATGCTCGAGATGTTATTACAGATGAATCAGTAGCATTATCTATTACAATACCACCTACAGCACCAGCCTCTTGTAATTTACGTGCCTAAAAAATAAATGCACTTTTAAACATAATTATTTTAATTTTTAAGAGGCCATAGAAAGTCCCAAAGCTTAAATTTTATAATATGGCAAGCACTAGACCAGGGGTATTCAACCCACGGCCAGTGGCTCAACTTGTCTTGATTTATGGGCCACAATCACATTTTAAGTATATATATATATAGCATGTATTTTTTGATAAAATTAGAATTTTTATATTAAATACATTTTTTTACAACAATGCAGGCTGCAGGATATTTAAAAAACAATATGTAGCCCGCTGTATAAAAAGGTTAAAGACCCCTGCACTAGACGATTTTGTTACACTTTAATGATTTATAACTTGATATTTTAATGAAATATCAAATATTAATTTTATTTAATATTTATACAATGTTCTTACTATATTTGATATATTTAAAAAAGATTTACTAACAATTTTCTTCATAAAACAAAAAATTGGATTTTCATGAACTTTGGTGATTATTGAACCAACTTTTTAGGTCTAAAATTCTAAATTATATCATATTGAATGTTAATTATTTATTCACATGGCCAAATGTGTAAAATTATTTTTATTAATCAGTCATTTATTTTCCATAAGAATACTAATATTTACTAGTAAAATAATTGTTTATATAATATTAAAATTACACTACAACTAATTTTTAGTAGGGCTTCAATCAATTTTAATCTTAAACTTAGTCTCATACTATATTTTCTATTTGTGATCTAATAAACACTTTAGAAATATAATATTAGTTTTATAAAATGCTATTTCCAATCATAAGCCACTTAATTAAAAAAAAAAAAAATAAATAAAAATAATACTATGGGAAGAAACTAGAAAATTAGTAAATTAGGAGACACAGTTTAAAAATGAACAATTAATAAAAATATTTTAACATGTTGTGAATGCAAATAATATTTTACATACAAAATGCATTAAAACTCATTGAAAATGTTTGTAAATTATAAAAAGAAGTTGAACTACACATGCTCAAAATTAAACTATAAAAAATTACAATGAACCTAAATGTGTTCTCTAAATGTAATACATTAGCAAATTTGTGTTTAGCAAAATCAATTTTATGCTATAATTAAAATATTACTTTTAACTGGTACGTCACCAAGGAAAATGGCTTGACACATTTTATTACATTTTAATTTTTTTACAATGCTCTTAATCATTTAAGTGTGTTGTTATTTATTTGGATTTCAGTTGGGATATCGTCAAGATAAAAGGTTGAGAATTACTGATCTAGGGCACCTATAGACTTTTATTAAAGTTTAGTTTTAAAGTGAGTTATAACTAGGGCTAGGATTGATATGCATTCGCATATTTTTTTTGTAACTTCTGATTACTGCTTTTATTTGAAATATCCTCAAATTATGTCAGGATGAAGCAAATGGTGGTAATTTTATTTTGCAAATTTTTTCCATATTTTGAATAAAATGTATAATTGCATATTTCAACAATAAACACCTAAAATGCATATTTTATGGTATATTTTTCTGTGGTGGTTGATAAAAGAAGAAAATAGGATATTATAAATACAAAAAAAAAAAAACATACCCAAATATTTATATAGCTATATAGATATAGTAGGTATAAAAATGTAAAAATGGAAGTAATCTGGATGAAGATTTTCATTACAATCTAACTTCTGGGGAAATCAAAACATTTAAAAATGTAAAAATGATGCTATATAGTTTTAGCAATTATAAAAACATATTAAGATCTGAAAGGTTTTTTACTTATGAAAATTTTAAACACCACATCATTGTTTCGTGTAATACTTTTAAAAAACATTAATAGTTTATAGTAATATTTTTAATGTTTTAGAATTTAAAATTTAGTTTTTGTATTTTGTATCATATTTTTTTACATTTCTTTATTGCATATTTTTGCATATTTTTAATAAATCAAATTCATATTTTACCATTTTTTATTGCTTATAAATCCTAGCTCTAGTTTCAACTATGCAAAATATTTAGATTTTAAAATGTTTATAGTTAACTTTAATATTTAAATAAGTTGATTATGATATTAAAAAAATATTAGTTTTATAGTGAAATGAAACATCTGTTAGATAAAAGCTAATAAAACAATTTTAAATAAAATAAATAAAATTTAAAAAAAATAGTATTTATTGTTGTATATATCATGTTTGTAATCTTACAAATATAGATGGTAGTTCAATTCACTCATATATTAAATGCTAGGCAAATTTATTACGTTGTACGTGTTAAAGAGGGAAGATAGAAAAGCACATTTCTTAAAAAAATAAACTAACTAGACTTTTGAACATTTTAACATTAAGTAGGAAGTAGGGAGTGGGAATAATTTGTATAGTAGATACCTTATGCAATAAAAATTAACGATTATGACTGCAAAAATTTACAAACTGCTTTAGTTAAAAATTCTTTTCATTTTTATTTTGTAAGCCTAAGATTTGAAAATATAATATATGGATTTTCATAAGCTTTCTTTACAAGAAAAATTTATCATTAAATTTAAATTTAACATATCTATTGTAATGATCTACTCAATAACGAGGTAGACTGAACACCTATTTTACAGAAGAGAGACTTCCCCAGTTTTTATATTTAATCACCCAAAAAAGAAATATTTATGCAACCAATTTTTATTTTTGAATTAAAAACATAATTTAGCATAAATTATTTTTATACCTAAACATTTTGTTTACTAATTTATTATAGTTAATATGTTTTGAAATTAGAATTTGAAAAAAATATGTATTTAGACACAAATAAATAAAAAAAGTAACTAAAAATAATATGAGATCTTATAAACTATAAATAAAACTGATTTCATGAATTAAAAATAAAATAATTAAATTTAATAATTTAAAATATAAGTTCTTAAACTTACCTTTTCAATAAACATGCAATCACCACGTTCAACTAAAACTATTTTTTCTTTAACAACACTTGGATTTATTAAAGTTTCACATCCTTTAACAGGATTTGCAATAGCAATATGAGCTTCAACCTTGACAAAATTAAAAATATATGATAACTAAAGAATATGTAATGCTTAATATTCATATAAATATATTGTCTAACCTTAAGACCAAGATTCAAGGGGAGACCAAAATTGGCAGCACCGGCATATAATGAAACTTTGTGTCCTTCTTGGTTATCAAATGATACTGATTTAGCAGAGTTAATTTTTTCTTTTTGGTTAACATCTTTCATAATAATGTTTAGTTCGGTTAAAAATTCATGTCCATCTATTTGATCTTCTGGATTGCTTTCCTAAAATAATATAAATAATTATTAGTTACAAAATGAACTAATCAATTTAAAAGAAAAGTAAATATTTACATGAGAAGAATTCATAAAAAGAAGAGGAAGGCCATTTGGAAGTTTAGTTATCACAATTCCCATAGCTTTTATTTTCTGCATATGATTCTCATTGCCAAACTGTAATCATTTATAATAAAATAGGGACAAATAAATATTTATTTTTAAAAAATTACTTGAAAAACTTTTGCAAACTCTCTAGCTTCTATTCTTGATTTACGATTAGGACATAGTCCATCAACCATATTTTTTAATGGTTTTCTTATAGATTCTGTAAGCAAATTGTCAAAACTCGGACATGATCTTTTAGGTAGATCAGTTTCTTCTTCTAAAATCTTTAAATCATACAATTTTATAAATTATGATCTTTAAGAAAAAATTTTACTCGATAAATTAAAATTTTACTTTATCAGCGTCTGTATAATTTTGTGGTTGAACAGATAAATATAAAGGTAATAAATGACCTTCAGTGGTGAATAAATATTCATCAATATTGATTATGAGATCTTCAGATTCAGCAAACAATAAGTATAAATACTTGAATGTTTCAGCTAGCACAAATGAATCCATTCTATAATATAATTTTACAAATATGAATTCCTCATAATATACAAGGAAAAAAATTTAAAAATAAACTATTTAATAATGTAAGTTAACATTTTTTTACCTAAAACGGTATAACTTTCTCAAATATTTAGCATAGAAATAAATTATTATTACGTGTCTTCATTTGCAGTGGTTCGAACATCTTTAACAGCAGCAAATCCACATTCTACCCTTGCATATTTTTGCAAAGAATTTAAGACTTGACGACCCACATTTAAATAATGAGGATCGCCAGTAGCTTTATATAAAAAATATGTTGATTCTAAAAACTCAGGTCTCAAAGGATGTTGTCCCCAGTGTACCTAAACAAACCCATCATTCAAACATAATTGAAAATTAATACAAGTCCAAACTGAGGATTAAAACATACCTGAAAATCAGTTGTAAATGCTTCTGGTATAAAGTTATGTTTTTGTACTACTTGATATAACATTTCATGTGTTTCTATTGCTGGTTTTAGATCCCCATTAAGTACTTGTAAACCAGGCCAAAAAGCTAACAATGCATCCATAAAATTTTTAGAATTTATTTGAGGTCGATGCATATGAACATCCAATAACATAGGACCTTGACTTATATACTTCATAATAGCAGCATAATGCTAAATGGTTAAATGCATATGTAATTATATAATAATTTTATTAATAAATTACTTATTAACCTTATTAAATCTGGATAAGTAACGACTCTCTCCAAGTAAAACATAAGCTTTTAAACAATACTCATAGTATGAATCAATACCAGCTCCAACTCCAGAATCTCTTCGAATCCAATCGCCCGTATCAACATTTAAAACAGTTCCCATTAGATTGGAAGACCGATGTCTTAGACTCCACAAACTATCCATTGACCTGTGAGCTTTTTCCTGAGGACAGAATAACATCATCAACAATATTATAAATCTTACAACAATTTTTATAATTCTTACCTCAAATATAGGTATACCAGACAAACGTGACAAAGCCGCCAATTCCAAAATCATACTCCCTGCACAAGCTGTACATGTTTCTTGAAAATAATGTTGTTGATCTATTTTGATACCAAATCTTAAATTAACCTACAGAATTTAAAATGTAATTTATTTAAACTTATGAAAAATGAGCAAGTCAAGTTATAAATTATTTGTTTTTACTCTGGAATATGGTATTCCTGTTGTTGTGTTAAATGCTGGCATTAATCTATACCCTAAATCTTTAGCCATAGTTAATAGTTCTCCATTATACCATTGTAAATGATTAGAATTCTCTTTAAAATGTTGTGCGAAGATGTGTCCAGACAATAAGCCTCTAAACAATAATTAAATATGAACAATTGAAATATAATAAAATATAATGAGAAAATGCAGTAATTTTTTTATTTATAACTTAGTAACAAATTAATGGACCTAATTAAAATTTTAACGGTATTTTATAATTGATCATTGATGAGTTATTAAGTAAATATTAAGTATAGACATAGATGGATAGATCTATTATTAAATTATATATTAACACTTTAATCATATAAATATAAAATCAATAGATTAAAAAGATTAAAACATTTTCACACTCACCCCAAAACTCTAATATTGATTTCAAATACTGATACAACAACATCTCTATCAAACGTTACACTTGTCACCACTTTTGAAACAGCACGATCAAACTCTGGTAAATCACCAAGGACAACCAGTGTATCCATGGTATCAATTAAGGTTAATGAGTAGTTGCCAAGTACATCGTCCATGTCACCGCGGTTATTCTCCTTTGTTCTCCATCGCCCTTTACAACTTAATGGCATGAGCTCATCCGCAGGATATGCATGCTCCATATAATTTGTGTATGCATGATAGAACATTTCTTTTGCTTTCTCCATCAGACCTTGTTTCTCTTCTTTGCTCATGAACGAACTAGAAAAAGGTTGGTCATGAGCAGTGGCAAATGCCACTAAGAAAATTAAACTTAGTGTCTTTATCATGGCGATATTTAATATGTGTCAACTTAATTTAATTAGGAATTTTAAAAACATATTGAAGTATAAATTATGAAAACTACAGGACTTGACACTTTTTTTAAAATTATAACGCACTATCAATAAATAAAAAGAAAACTCAGAAAATACAAGACACTTCACAATTGTTTCAGATAAAAAAAAATTCAGTTACAAGAGGCACGATAAAACATGTCTAAATGACTACGATTACGTAACGAATTAAAAATTATAATTAATAATATTTATTTGGTACATTTTTTTTTTTGTTGCCCCATTTCAATAGTAATAGCAAATCCTAAATAGTAATACGTGAATACAGATAAGAATGTTACTATTATCAGTCAGTGTAGCCATATTTATGAGTTATAAACACGGAGATAGATAACAATAATATACTGAATCCCGGAAATGGTTGTAAAAAGTAAAAACGATACGTCGGCGATGATGTGTATGACCACGGAATAGAATAATGGTATACCGGTTGGCGGTTACCCCCACCGCGTGCACTACAAAAGGCTGAAATGTTGAACACCCACTTAATTACTTTTTTTATGTCACGTTTTTCTGGAATAAATTATGATTATCATATCACAATATATTGTGGACTTTTTTATGCCATGATATTATACTATTATACGTCATTTTAAAATATACCAACAAGCTGCCGATCAAAAGACGCGGAAATCTCCTTTCCAAAGCTTTGCGCTATCTGGCGACTGCATGTTTTGTGATTATAATTTATTGGTTTCATTTCACCAGGGACTCCGGTTGACGCATAGAATACAGTTTAGTTAACAAGCATTATTGCGGCGCCCTTGCGTGAGTAATATTTTTTTGTATTTTATGTACGTATTCTTAAGTGAGACGTCTAAGTAAATTACGAATTTTATTCCATTGTTATTACATTAGAAGTGAAATGGATACTTTAATAGAACAGCAACGTCGTTACCACGAAGAACGAGAACGATTAGTTGATGCTATGGTTAAAGAGATACTGTGGAAAAAATCTACGACCAGAGATGTGATTAATTCTGAACACAGGCAAAAATTGTTACTCGATCAATATATGGAAGGATCTAATAAACTAAAAGAATTTTATGAAGACAAAGACGGTTTACGTAAAGAGGAAATTACATCCATTACGGGTCCAAATGAATTTGCAGAATTTTATTTTCGTTTAAAAGGCATTAAAGAATTTCATAAGAAACATCCAAATGAAATATCAGTGCCATTATCTGTTGAATTTGAAGATTTGAATAACGTCCGTGAGAATCCTTCAGAGGAAATGACTAATATGGTAGATTTCACAGATGAAGAAGGCTATGGTAGATATTTGGATTTACATGAATGCTATGAAAAGTATGTGAATTTAAAAGGAGTTGAAAAAGTTGATTACATTACTTACCTATCCGTGTTTGATCATCTGTTTGATATTCCTAAAGATCGTAAGAATTCAGAGTATAGAAAATATGTAGATATTTTATTGGAATACTTACATGGTTATTATTTACGAATAAAACCTTTACATGATGTTGACAATGAAATGGATACTGTTCGAATTGAGTTTATAAATCAATGGGAAGAAGGTACTTTTCCAGGTTGGCCAAAAGACACAAGTAGTGCTTTAGCCAATGTTGGAGCACACTTAGATTTGTACGCTTTTTCTTCTTGGGAAGAATTAGCCTCTCTTGGACTCGATCGTTTGAAATCAGCTTTGATGGCATTAGGATTAAAGTGTGGTGGAACTCTAGAGGAAAGAGCTCAACGATTATTTTCAACCAAAGGAAAAACTTCATTAGATCCTTCATTATTAGCCAAAGGAAAGCCAGGAAAAATGAACCGTACTAAAGAACAAGAAAGGCAAAAAGAATTAGCAATGCTTGAGGCCCAAGTATATAGGTTTTGTGAACTCCTAGCTGAACAGAGATTAGCAACTAGAGAGAATGTTCAAAGAAGACAAGCTCGAACTGAAGGAGAACGTGATGATTCAGAAAATGAAGCAAGTGCATCGGAGTCTGATGACGAACAAGGAGAAGATATCCCTTATAATCCTAAAAATTTACCTCTTGGTTGGGATGGAAAGCCGATTCCATATTGGTTATATAAGTTACACGGATTAAATATTAGCTATAACTGTGAGATTTGTGGTAATTTTACATATAAGGGTCCCAAAGCGTTCCAGCGACATTTTGCAGAATGGAGACATGCACACGGCATGAGATGTTTAGGTATACCAAATACTGCACACTTTGCTAATGTCACACAAATTGAGGATGCACTTGCACTTTGGGAAAAATTAAAAACAATGAAACATGATGAGCGGTGGCAACCAGAGAATGAGGAAGAATTTGAAGATTCTCAAGGAAATGTTGTCACTAAGAAAACTTATGAAGATCTCAAGCGACAAGGCTTATTGTAGTATTTAAAAAAAAAAACAATAAATTATTAACTACACCAAAAATTGTATTTTATAAAATATAGATAGAAAGATTCTTTTTACACATATTACTTGATATTTTTAATACAATTATTTTTTAATTTATATAAAATAGTTGAATACTGAGTAGTTAGCATCAAAAGTGTAATCATTACTGAAATGTAAAACAGTAATTTAATGATGCCTTTTATCATATATTTTTTTAAGATTTACCAAGTATTAGGTTAATTAATAATATTATAATATACCAATCATCATTTGGTTTATTAGAAAAATGATAAGTAAGCAATATAAAAATTTAAAAGAATGTTAAGTCAAGTTTTATGTAATTATTATGAACTACAAATACAACTGACAAAATAAAATAAACATAAATTTCAAATATTGTTATGCATTTGAAAGTTAAAAACTCATTCAATTCTCAAATCCAATATAATGTAAGTTTTATCAGCTACTTTTGTTATATATGCATGGATAATTATTGCTAACTTTAGTTGTGATATAATAGCATTCAATGATATAGAATTAGGAGTTTTAATTGTTGATATAAATTTGTCTATGCTCTATTTGATATAAGAAATGACTCGACCAGCTGACCTGTGCAAATGGGTGTGGTATTATTCTCTATTGGCTACTGGCGTTTGATTGAGTTGGAGAAACGATTGTGTGTGATATGCCCAGCATTATTTTGGTTTCTTCTTATGTTGAATAGTTTACTTACAATTATTTGTTACTTGCAAGTAAATATTTTGTTCTATGCTGTTATTAATTTATTTCAGTATAAGATGGAACCGGTTTTTGTTTATGGAACATTGAAACAAAATCAGCCTAATTATTACCACCTCAACAACACTAAAAATGGCTGTGCAGTGTTTAGATCAGTTGCCGTCACAGTTAATAAATATCCCTTAGTAATTTCCACTAAATTTAATATACCATTTTTGTTACAAAATGAAGGCACTGGGCATGTAAGTGATTTTATGTACAATAATGTATATTGAAATAATATAACTTTACAATACATCACTAAAGATGTCACATGTGGTTTTAGGAAATAAGAGGTGAAGTATATGACATTGACCCAAAAATGTTGGAATTTTTGGACGATTTTGAAAATCATCCAAATTTTTATAAACGACAAAAGACTCAAGTCAAATTACCAAATACAGATATTATTGATTGCTGGATATATTTTTTGCCAAACTATCCAGAAAGTTTTTTGGATTTACAATACTTTGACAATTATGATTCTTGTGGTGAACATGGACTTCCATATGTCACAAGGTATCAAAGAGATCCAGATGACAAATTATCATTTCCAAATTGGAAATCACCTAGTTAATATTTTAATTATTTTACAGTGAAGAACTACAATCATTAGAATAAACCTTAAGTTAATCAATAAAATAAGCTCATAGAGACATCCGCTTCTCAGTCCAGTGTTTATTATTTAATCAATTAAGTGTAAAAAAAACTAAAATTAATATTCGCACTACCATTAGTGCATTTAAAAAATAAATTTATATCATACTGTTAAAAATACAAATAAAATCTTAAATTTGCTAAAAAAAAAAATATGTGTAGTAGTTAAACATATAATCTTTTCTATAGAAAACAAAGTTGCTAAATTACATTTAGGAAAAATAATTGCTTTCATATAAATTCACACATTTTCTTTCAACTTTAATTGACTAGAAATAATAATTTTAAATTTAGTGCTATTGCAGCCAAAACTTAATAACATAAAATTATAACTGATTAAAAGTTATGGGACAGTTATTTATATCCATTACTTTTATTCTAAAACATTGTATATGTTGCAACACAACTAGAGCTACTTCTTCACGTCCCAATTCATTTAGTTGATCAACCAATGTGCCTGAAAAAGTAATTATTAAATGTTTCATTAAAATACCATTGTTTACAAATTATTTAGTTTTAGTCTATTTTTACCTATTGTTGGCGCAGGTTGAACTGTTGTCCATGTATCTATTAGTGCTAGAAAAGGACTAGCTGGTCCATTATCAAATAGTTGAACTTTTGAATCCAATCCAACATTGAGAGCAAACAATGCCCAATCTCTTCCTAATGGATGTACTGGATCAATGAGACGACTTAATTCTTGACGACACATGGTATTTAATTCTGTTAGTGGTAAACTATCCGTACAAGATAACATGTTTTCAACCTTAATTGGATAATATTATGTATGAAGTATGAATATGATGTATGATAATTAACATATAATGCCACATATTATCAATGAAATAAATATTTACCTGGTCAGATCCAAATGCGATTAAATCCAATATACATTCTTTTTTTCCGGTTAAGGGATTAACAACAAATGATTTGAAATCTGAAGTTTTCCGTACTGAATAAAATATATCATCAATTCCATAACCATGAGGCTGTATGTAATGTTCGGATAAATTTGAGGGACTGAGAAATTCTTTAACTACTTTCATTCCTGGACATGTTTCAATCAAAACCTAAAGTTCATATTTATAATTTACAATTTTCAATTGGGTACTCATAACTTTGATTGTACATTGTCTGTATAAAAATTTTAATATTTAATGTTTTTACTAGATTAATGGAATGTAATATTTCTTCTAGGAAATAAAAACAGGTATAACTGGATGATTTAGAACCTCGAATTTTTATTTCAATACAACCATCTTGCTCTATGGATACCATGCACTCTATATTGCTTATACATAACACAGTACCACCGTACCATTGATATAAGTAACTGTCCATGTCTTCATAATAATTGTTTTGCAAGTATCGTAATTCAACCTGAAATTAATATTTAGACAGTTGTTATGAATATAGATAAAGAATACATTTTTTAAAGATGAGAATAAATCAATTTTTAATACCTGTATTCTAATAAAAATTGATGTTAAAAGTTCAAGAAATTGAGGTTGAGAACTAAGACGAATTCCTCCGTAACAACAGTCGACATTATTACCCCAGGGTTTCCACAATGTTTCATCTTTTTCCCTTATGATGTATGCTGGGAATTCATATTCAATGTCCCCATCATTGTCATACTAAAATAATAGATGTAATATTTTAATTTTTAAGATACAAGTGGAAATTTAGATAATTGTAGTCATAGTTACAATATTTCATTAAAAGTACTATGATATTAAGTTGAAAATTAATGACAATTTAACACACTTGGACACATATTTTCATTGTTTCTAATAGTTGAAGTACTGACATGGCATCATAATGAGGAAACATGATCTGAAAATCATTTGCTTGATATGAACCAGACATACGTGTCTGACTGATCAAAAAGTCTACTGAAAATAATGTACCAATTATATTTGATCCAAACCAATTTGGAGATATGACAATCAAATCTGGTTGTAATCCAGATTTTAAGAATAATACCTGGGAAAAAATAATTAAAAATCATTTTAATCTTTAAATTCTAATTAACAATGATTCAACAAACATACTTCACCAAGGTTTTGCAGCTGGGTAAGTAATATATTTAAATGTTGAATAGTAGCCAATGGATTTACTTCAAGATGAATAGTATCACAGAATGTCTTCCAAGACAATACAGGAAACGGATTTGCAATTTTTCTTAGTTTAGGTAAAAAGTTTTGTACAGCTTCACAAAAGCCACTCATTCGTGGAATATTCTAAAATAAAGAAATAATAACTTTTTCAATACACGGATAATTTTATGGCTAACAATAAATAATACTGAAAAGTGAAAATATTAATATCATGTTGAGAATACCTATACAACGCAAAGTAATAAATTATTGTGAAAGCTCTAAAATCATAAAGTATAATCATTTGTGTATTCTTTATAACACACATGTAAGTGCTATTGAAATTAAATTGCACACATTGAAATTTCAAGAAGTGCACACCATTAATAAATAAAAAATTTTAAAAAAAATTGTGCACTATTAAATATAATTTAAACCTCAATTCTTGTAACTGAAGACATAGTGTTATAATAGTTTTCCCTAGGTGGATCGAGTAATTTATAACCAACACGAGTGAAGAATGACAGCTTATTTAACCTGCCATTACTGTTTGCACCGCAAATGATGTCACCTCGATAATATCCCTGATAGAAAATTTGAATTTAACCATTTTGCATTAGTAATTATGGCGTGCAAAACAATTTTATGTAAAATAATATACATAATTATTCTACCTTTTTTACTTTTATTTACATTAAACTTATTAGGAAAACTTACAAAATGAAGTCGTTTTTTACTTATACTAATTGCTTCTTTAAAGTTTTTCACACTTAATGAATCAACTGCCATTATGTCAAATAGTACTAATTGTTCGTATATTTGAAATACATGTCCATACTCGTCTTTCATAGTTTTAATCAATTGGTCAGGTTGGCGACATATTCTCTGACCACTGTGCGTAGCAACAATTATCACAGGCACTAAATGGTTTGAAATACCATTCTTACCTACAAAAGATAATGTATTGATTTTAGTATGATTAGAAAGAATATTTCTTATACTACATACTTATTGGTTCTGTGGTTTGAAGTCTTGCTTGAACAAAACTAAGCCAATAACGTACAGTTTTCAAAGTTTCTGTAGAAGACTGTTGCTCATTATAAACAATAACAACTACTTTGTTTGGTGTATTTTGAATAACATGATGATAAGAATTATAGTATGTATTTTCCCCGGAGAAGTCCCAAAATGTACATTCATTAATACCTGATAATTTTTCCTAAAAATGTGTTAATATGTTTTACCATAATTGCTTAATGCTTTGATAAAAAAAAAAAAATTGTTTTGTTTTATACCTTTTGAACTGCTATACCCTTAGTACCATTATGTTTATAATAACTTGTAGTGTTTGTAGTATTATATTCTGTAAGACTTATCTCATTTCCATTATTGCACTGACCCTGTGATGTGTTTGTTCCTGTTTAAAATGCCTATGAGTGGAGTTCTTATAAAATTATAATTAGTTAGATGTGAACTTACTGTTAGTGTTGATTGTTCTCAAAGTATTTCGTGATTTGTCAAGAAGCATTGAAAACAGACCTAGTTTCATCAAACGTATAATTGATGACTTACCAGCATTAGAATGTCCAAAAAATAACAAATTTGTGTTTTGTATGTATTCATGGCTTAATACTAGTTGTTGAATATAATTCTCTTTTGCACTATTCTGTAGCAATAAAAGAAAAAAATAATATTAAACAATTTCTACAAAATTAAAATAAAATTTGAAAGTGTAAGCTAACAGTGTTTAATTTGGTAAATAATGATATTATTTCTTTTTGATTATTTTTTATAGCAGTTATTTCAGGTTTAATATTATCAGCACTGCGTTGCTGAGGATCACTTCCTGCAATGCATAAATACCTAAAACATAATTTAAACATATATTTGGATCAAATTATATTTATTAATATTGTCACAAGAGTTTTAGAAATAGAATGTTTACCTAACAATTTCAACATGTCCATGTTTAGTAGCTATATGCAATGGATACAGTCCTTTATCATTAGGATACTCAAAACTATGACCCATATTTATTATTGTTTCCACAACATTTAATAAACCTTCTTGTACGGCAACATGAATTGGAGCATTACCTTCCTAATATAAAAACCTAATTTAATTTATGTTTTCTTAAAATTATCAAAAAAAAAAAAAAAAATGAATTTACATTATTAAAATTATCTAAATTTCCAGGTGCATTATGAAGTAAATATATAGCAACATTCACATGTTTTTCTTTTATGGCTACCAACAGTGGTGTATCCAGATTTTCATTAACCACATTTGCTATAGCACTGTCTTCCACTAATTTCATCACACATTCTAAGTAACCATAACGACATGCTATATGCATCGGTGTATCTCCATTCTGCAAACAGATACAAAAGTATAAGTATTAAGTAATGATGTCCAACATTTGCTAATCAATTGTCGTCATTACATGGTTTTGTTCATAGGCAACTTGAGGTTGTCGGAACAATAAACTTTCGATCACAGAAACATTATTATTTTTAGCAGCTAAATGCAGCGGAGTGTTTCCATTTAAGTCTTTAGCGCACACATCTATTTTCTTGTCCAATAAAATGTCGACAATATGCTTAAAACCGCAGATAGATGCCAAGTGCAGGGCAGTTTGTCTTTTCTAAACACATTATTATTGACCATACAGGTTAGAAATTGTGACTTATTATGACGATCCACCATTTCAGTGGTGCGTTTAAAATAATGAACGTTGTTTACGTTATTTTCGGCGAAAATGTCCTGGTCACCGTTGTTGATCAGCGACTTTGCCAATTTCTCGTCAACTTCTTCTAGCGACTGTAGCAGCGACAACATGGTTTTGTTGAATCGACCACCTATTCATTCGCTCACGAACTTTGAGCACGAAATGTACGAAATAATTACGTGACTGTGATGTCCATTCGACCACGAATCACAATACTTGCAAGGAAACGCTGTAAACATATTCAATTTCCGTAAATACTACTACGAATTGGAAATCATAATAGTAACGATATTAATAAATATACAAATTAATTAAATCTCAACGTTTCGAAACCGTATTATTAATTAATAATTATTATTATTTTTATATTTTATGGCTTCTGAGCCACTATATACGACTCTATGAGGTATTATCACAGAAATAACAACACAAGAGGCACCTACTATCTGCCTTGATATTATCTTTCCTCAATATTTTCAAACAAAAAGGCGGGAAAGTGGGTCACTTTCGTGGAATATGGATATTGTGTTAAATTTGAATTCAATGATTTAAAAATTTAAAATCATTGTACACGAAATATGATTCTGAGCGAAGACTGTCTATCAGTCTACATTACTATAAGTATATTATATCATTGTTGTTAAATGCAATTTATTTTACTATTCGTAATACAGAGTTAAACTATATAATTTTTTCCGAGAACATAACGTTTGAAAATATCATTGTGTGTATAAAATATTATAATGATTTTAAAAGCTTCAAGTCTAAGGATAATACTTTTAATTTAAATATCTAATATTGCCCAAATCTGAACTTAAAATGTCTATAAAAAACAATCATATATAAATATATTTTTTAGATTTTTTGGTTACAATATAAACTATTTACGAGGAACCTTGTATTATATTTTCAAGCTATTTGATCCAACAAAAATTTTTTTTTTTTAAATTTATAGAAAAAATTTTTAAATAATTGAAAATTCCTTATATCTACAATCATCTCAAAATGTATTAAAATATTTTTAAAATCTTATGGTATATAGAAAATGATAATCCCAATATTCAGTGAACATTTCAAGTGTCTACGGCAGCGGTTCCCAACCTTTTTAGTCGGCGGTGCCCTTTTGTTGTTCCAAATTTAGTTAGGTGCCCCTCTGTGAATATTATAAAAAACATGATAAAAATGAACACTTGTTTTCATTGTTGACCGATTTTAACTACAATAAATTGTAAATATTTTTTTTCACTCTCGAGCCGCGGTGCCCCTGAAATAAGCTCGCGGTGCACAGGTTGGGAACCGCTGGTCTAAGGTTATTCGTTTTTAAATAATTACAACAAAATAAGAAAATCGTTCTCCAAGAAATCAGTGGTTTACGGATGAATATCTAATGTCTAATTTCAAACGCAAAAAAAAAATTAGTTTCGACTTTCCGGTTAACTTTTTTTTTTTTTGTGAAAGGTGGAAAAATTTAAGGAGAAAATTGAATTAAATTCTCAAAACATAAGTTTAAACAGATTTTTTTTTATGAATTTTTAAATAAAAAAAATTGCAAATTTTTGTGATTTTATTAAAATTTTAACTTAAGACGAAGCTTGTTAAAAATTATTGTAGACCTATGCTCAACTTTTTTTAATTTTCACTAACAAGTTGTATATTTTCTTCAAGGTTTTTGATAGAATAGAAAATTTTTATTGACAATAAAAAAAAAAATAACAAACCGAAAATTTCTTATGCCTATTAATAGCTTAAAAAGAGTAAAAATATATTGAATAATTTATGGTGTACAGAAAATGGTAATATAAATATTTATTTAAATTTCATATGTAATATATTTATTATTTTTTGTGTTACGCCAAAAACAAAATCAATTTTGTCAAAAATAAAAAAATTACTGGTTCGTAGTGAAATATTTATTTCTGAAAATGCAAATTGTTCAGCCCAAGATGACACTATAGTATTCTGCATATGTATCAAGTAATGAAAAGAAAATAGCAGAAAACTTTTATGATGTACTTTGTGTTGAAGAGGAAAATTTTATTGACAAAAATGAAGATAATTAATTTGAAGACAAATGTTTATTAAGCAGACTTTATTGAACATATATCAGAGTTTGATCTGTGGCCATATTTAAGAACTTGCCGCCCTGGGGCATCAAAAAAAAAAAAAAATAATAAAAATTTAGCCGCTCTCTCTACTATATTACTCCTAGTTAATAGTTATAATAAAAAAAAATGTAGTATATATTTATCATAGACGATAGACCTTAACTTGTGTTCTTAGTTTATTATTAGAAAAAATTGAGATATTATCTAACTTAAATTTAAGTTCTTGCATTGGCTTATTTATAATATTTCACTTTTAAAGGTCAAAATATTGCACAATATGAGCATAGGCGAAGACTTCAGGGGGTGTTAAAATTTTAAACATCAATGTGAGTAGAGGAAGAGAAGGATTTCAATTCCACACAATTAAAACGCTGTGTTTTTGGAGGTCAAAAACTCCCTCCAATTTCCTGCAAATGGATATGTATATTTTGAAATTGTAACCTTTTTACATATTCATATAGATTTTAACATTTTGCAGACATTATGCTTGTCCGATCTGGGGAAAATGAGCGATCTCTTATTAATAAAAATCTTTCAAAATTAAGTACTTAGAATAATTGTAAATGCTCTCTGGTTTATAAGAAATGTAAACTTACATATCTCACCTGAATTTGGTCATTTTAATATTTGTGAATCTCAGTGGATCTAAAATGGGTTGTAACTTGCAAGCAATAAATAATAGCCTATTACTATTTAGTAAGGTTTAAGATTGCAAGAATCAAAGTTAGAGGGGTTCTTTGTTCTTAAAGAAAAATATTGTTACATAACATACAAAATTTTCTAAAACTGTTTAAGCAAATTAATTGATTTTTGTTCTCAAATAGACAAATTTCATACATTTATATAATTAAACAATTGTATTACATATTTTTAATTCCTTAAAATTAAACCACCACTATAGTCATACAACACTGCTGGAATATGGAAATATAGATTTATAATCAATTAAAACAATTTATTTTTGCAATAATCATTTTATTTTAAGTAAACAATAATAATTTCAATACAATTAATAACAAAAATATTTATCAGGTAACTTAGTATGATTACTTTGCTCAATAAAATAAAAAGCGGCAGTAGTACTTAACAAAAATTAATACTACTGGCAAGTATGTAAAATTAATGTAAAAATTGTGAGGAATATTAATACTGAAATAATAACAATCCAGTCTTTAATTGTTGTTTGTTATAGATTGTTTTACAATAAATTGTGCAAAAAGCTCAACATATTTTATTCATGATGGGTATTAGTCAAAATTAAAACAATAAACATAAAAAGGAGGTTTAATAAAATTAAACTTAACTAGGGTGTATACATACTAATAGGAGTTAGATAAACAAACAAAACAATATTTAAAATATAGTATGATAGAACGAGATCTATGCGTATAAATAAAAAATAAATTAAATGCAAAAAAAAGTATCACAAATCCATTCGTTTTATAGTAATAATTATGATGTTAAATTATTTAGAATCACAGACTTAATATTTACTAATTGTGGTTTTTTTTAATTGCTTTTAATTTCAAATACCCTTAAAGAGCACTTTAATATTATTTGTTAAAAATTAATGAACATAATATTATGTAGGGATATATTGTGTTTTGTATTAATTATAATTAGGACAAATTTAAATGTTGTATAATGGAACAAATTAAAAAAAAGAAACATACTACATACAGGTAAATAACCTGTAATTTATGCAATGGGTATAGAGAAATTGTAAAAAAAAAAAATATTTTTTTTAACATATTGTATTGAGTGGGTATTTTATAAATAATAATTAAAACATATGCTAAATTAACATAATACATGTATTTGTACTGATAAAAAAAAAAAAAATCCAATATAATTAATACATATATAATAAGCGTCACCATTTCCCATTCATTCTAGTAAAATTATTTACTATTTTATAATTATTTTGAGTTTATGTTGAATAATTTAATTTTATAAGTCATAACTAATTAATCTGATTTACTTTAGAAGACAATATAAAAATATTAATATTTAGTAAATAATTTGAATTTTTAACTAACATTTTTATATTTCTACAGAAAAAGAGAGCATCGACACTGGTTTATTGTTAGTTTATTAATCACACTTGATTATTGGAAAACAAAAATTGTTTATATATTTTATAATTTAATTGAAAATAATATTTTCCGTCAAGTTTTTAATAAAAATTAGTTTATTTACCTAAATACTCACTCTTTATTTAAACCTTCATTTATTAATGAACTTAAAAGTTAACATATTAAATTGAAGATAAAAATACCTTTACTAGAATTTAAACCTAATTATTTTTTAAATTCATTAACAAAACAATGCAACAATATGCTAAAATTTAGAAGTGACAGAAAGAAACAACAAATCAATATGTGTTCTCTTATGAAATCACATATAGCTTTACAAATATTGTAATAAAGTAATGGTTTTCACTGATAATGAATGTGCTAAAATATGTTAGCCACTAAGGAAATAGAATACTTTAATCAAACTTTTGTTTGTATATCGTTGAAAAATTTAAAAAGGTCTTAAATATATTCATTTTATATTCATAAATAATTTTTTTCCAGTGTTTTAAAGAAAAATAAGATGTTTTAAGTTCAGAATGATGATGTAAAAACCCCAAATATTTATTGGGTTTAAATAATTTATTAATAAGCATTCCAGTTGCGTGTTGACCAAAGTATTGCAAATGTTGTACCTGTTATGTCGGCCATATCATTACAGTGAGATAAGTACCTTTTCAATAAACTTCTGTATCCATGGCCAATACTTATAATTGCATTACCTTCACAAGCAGCCACCATACATGTTACCTCTTGTTCATATGGTCTAAACACAGTAATAGGCCTAGCAGTGTCTTGTTCAACGACTACAATGCAGCCCCAAGCGGTGCCTAAATACAGTTCGTCGCCTACTGCACAAATACTGGTGATCTGAAATGACAAGTTTTATTAGTTAGTCCTACTTTAAACTTATATGTATATAGTACCTGACATTTTCCTGGACTTAACCGTTCTTCTATACTAATAGATTTTAAACTTTCTGAGCATGGTATTAGTTTTGAACAATCCAACTTATTCATTATCTTTCTGGTGATAACATCCCATTGATAAACAATGCAACCTGTAAAGTTAAAATATAATATTGTAAAACATACAACTATATTTTCATATAACATATTAATATATTGATTTCCAAATGACCACCCACGGTGGGCCTACAGGGACACACTATTATTTTTGAAGTCATACATCTTGAATAAATTATTTTTTTAATTTATTATATAATAATACTTGACAAATTTTTAAGTACATAATTTTTAATTTATTTAGAGCAACTGATATATCATTCAATGTGAAATTTTCTCATCTGCATCATCATTACACAATATTCATTATTATTAGTCTAACAGCAAAATATTCCATTGACAAATTAATATGTAATGTCATATAGTGTTTAGATAATAACAAGGTGTGAGACCAACAACATTTGTAAAAATACTTTTATATTCTGACACTATGTGGACACCGGCAGTTAATGTGTTAATAATACAATTTCAATATTTTTACTAACCTGGATGTACATAAGACCATACTAAATTATGACCATGTGATGTGCTTAAAGACATTACTTGTGTCTCCAAGCCTGTATAGTCAAAATGTTGAAGAACTTCATAATTTATTGCTACATTTTGTTTTATGGTGTATACAGATATTCGACCTTGATCTTCTCCACACCATAGTTCACAAGTCCTAATTCAATCATACATAGATAATGAAATAATATCAAATTATCAAATTTTTTTAACATACTTATTATTATCAACAGCTATAAAATCAAACAGAATGGTAGAACTACCGAGTTCACTCATCACAAAACTTCCTTCTCCCATAGTTGGAGCCAGAGGTGACATATCACTTCTTACAAGAAATATTCTTCCATTCTCTAAACCTACTGCAACCCTATGTCTATCTTTCAGTGTCACTATGCGCTTCACTTCTTGATTGTCTGTTGTAAGTTTGTAGCTAAACATGTACTTGCTATCATTACTCCTAAAATTAAAATATATTATCAGTTAAAATAAATTTCAATTATTATAAATATACTTACGAGTAAGCATGAATTTGTCCTTCTGCGTCTCCTAACCAAACGCTGTAATCATTTATTGTACAAATGGCTGTAATTTTATGTGTAACATTTGTACTTCTGTAATGAAACCAATTTGTAATGCTAAATGCCAATCTATCAAGTTTTCCATTAGAACAAGGTAACCATATTTCGTCACCACTATTCTCATTATCTTCACCTATAAAACGGGAATATTAAACCTTATATTTTTAAACCTTTACTTTAAAATTATTAAATATGAATGTATATCATTTTTATACAAATATGTTATATTTTAGGCTGACTCTTTTATTTATACAATTAGTTTTTTTTTTTTTTGTGAATGAATGTTTCACACAATTTTTTTTTTTTAATATGTGAAATATTAGTTTTAATAAGTTATATAATAATTCAGTTGTAAGAAAAATAAAATATATTATACATACTAAGTGGTAATGGTATTTGAGTACAAGAAATTACATCAGCTGAATGACTCAGTGAAACTACATCGTATAAATGAGTAAATTCAGGAGCTGATACTATAGAAACAATTTGGCTAGCTGAAGGACGTTCTTTTGGACTTTGTGACCAGCAAACTGCCATTAAATCAAGCAAATAACTTGGATAAGCTGTTTCCTGAGTAACAAAAATAAAACGCAATATTTTTATTTGGAATGTGACAAAATAATATTTTTCACACATTATTTTTCTTACTCTATAAGTCAATGCTGGTCGGTGTCCTTCTAATATACTTTCTTTTACAGATTCATGATTTTCAAATGGTTGATGCATTGTAATCAATTCATAAACAAACATACCAAATGAAAAACAGTCTACTTTTTCAGTATACTCTTCTTCACCATTGTATTTTATTATTTCAGGAGCCATAAATCCTTCTGTACCACCAAAACCTTTGGTCCCAGATGGTAGAGATAAACGACTAATTCCTGTTAAACATTTGTTGAAATAAGTTTAACATTAAAATCAATCAATCACAATTTATGTAGGTATTAATAAAATTGAAATATACTAACCGTAATCTGCTATTTTAACATGAGTGTTAACTGCATAAGGATCTTGAAGTGGCACTGGGATAGACCAAACAAGAACATTTTCACTTTTTAAATCTCTATAAATAATTCGTTGCTGATGTAAATATTCTAATGCTTTTGCAGTTTGAAAAACAACTTGTTGCAGAATATGAGGGTCAAATTTTGAACCAGATCTTCGATAATTCCTTAAAACTTGATCTAATGCTCCCATTGGTGCAAGATCAAGGATAAGTGCTAGTGGTTTTGTACAAACACCAATTAATGGAACAATATTTGGATGTTTCAGATTCAGCATTATATTTAGTTCTTGTCTAGCACTACAATAAGATTTACATGTATATTGAAGAGGGTCACGGTCCCATTTTACTTGAGCTCCCTAATTGGAGAAGTCAAAGCATGATAATTTATTTTTATTTTTAAACATTTTAATATCTACTTACTTTATAAGCTATAACAGCAGACTGACTAGCATTAGGTCCAGGTGGTACAGGCTGGAGCATTTTAATTGCAATTTGTATACTATTACCAGGTTTTTTTCCTTTACATACTCCTTTAAAAACAAAACCAAATGCTCCACGACCTAATAATTTACCTCGTATAATATCTTGATCATGAATGACTAGTTCTTCGCCCAAATCCAAAAATACCTATACAATTCAAAAAAAAAAAAAAAAATTAGAATAATTTTTTTTTAATGTTAATAGAAACATACAGTATCAGGAGCAACCTGTGCCAATGATAAATCTCCATGCTTGGGACATACAACACAAAGTTTATCCACAGATGATGCAGCTAGAATACAATCTTCAACTATCCATCCATAATGTATACCACCTTCAACTTGATCATCTGATGTTATGGGATGACCTTCAACAGATACTTTTCTACTTGATTGTGGACTAATATCATGTCCAAAACCACTGTCACCCCCGTCAGAACCATTGTAACTTTCTTGTGATTTGCGCACAATGTTTTTATTATCCAAATCTCTTTTTAAAAACTCTTTAGAAATATGGTCTAGTTTACTTGTTCCATCATCATCCTTCATATCAATTGAAATACTATCTGCTTCAACACTTCCAGCCAAACATCTTGGACATGGAACAAGTCTAGTAACTAAACATTTTCCTTCAGATGTATGGACAAATCGAGTACCTAATGTTGGATACCAGTCTTCTAGCAGTACATCTATATGGTCCACTACTAAGGCCAATAATTTTGCTGCTTGTACAGGAGATGGATCTAATACAATAGCTCTGAACCCTATGTCTTCTTCATCTTTATTTTTTATAGGTCTCTTTATAATTACTGTATCTAAGGGTAAGTAAGTTTCGAGAATAGAAGAAGTTTTTATTGGTACATCATACCAAGTGTTTTCTTGGTAAAGTTGAAATCTTAGATGCCTATAATTTATAGGAGAGTTACGGTGTAACACTTCTTTCATACGAAACAATGTAATTTTATTAGCAAATTTTAATTCGATTCCAGTTTGCCATAATATCCAATCAAAGTGAGTTTGAAAATCAGAATACATGAAATCATCACCATTTACCTCTGTTGGCATAAAAAATTGTCTAATCACATGGATAATCGTATCATCTCCAAGAATGCGAGTTATTAGACGAGACCAAAAGCCTGATGGAAAATATGACATGAGTAACAAACGACGAACCGATACTTCTGGATCTGAACGACTTGTTATGTGTTCTCCAATATCAATTAAATCTAATATTGGTTGACTTATAACTTTAGTTCGTAATTTATGAATTTTAGATTTCATAGGAACTTTGATAGATATTGGTTGTGCTCTTTGCCCATACATATCTTCTTCAGATGGTAAAAGGGATGGTATTAATAAAGATCTACTGTCCCAAGTTAGCGCTACTTCAAATTTATTGAGCAAATTAACAATATATTCTCTTGTACATATTGATGATTTCAACACAATTTGTAGATCATCTAATTTCATTACACCTGATCGAGCAAAAGGATTGATTTCCCTAATTGTTACCACGTGTGCTAACATGTCGCATAACCACTGTGGATCTAAAAAATATAGATCTTTTAATGTTGCATCATCATAATGTAACAATACACCTAATAAAAATTTAAAAATTGTATGATAAATAAATATTTTAACTGTAACTTCATGACTAAAAATAAATAATATCCAACAAACCATTTTCATGCAAGAACAAAATTGCTTGGTTAAGTTCAGCCATATCTCGAAATGATTTTTGATACCTAGATAACATTTCTGTATTAACTGCAGTTCTAAATTGATCCAAGTTTAGAACAGGATCTAAGCCAGCTTGTCGTCTTTCAGATCCAATATGACTCACAATGTCTTCTAATGCTAAATATGTTGCTGGAACTCTTTGTTCTAATAAAAGTTCTTTGCTTCCTAAAATAAAGAAAATAATTAACTGATAGTAATGTATAGATTAGAGTACCAGAGTCTAAAGAATTTACAACCCAATAAGTAGCAAAAAAATAATGTACATGATAATAATTTTATATTTGATTTGATGTAGATTCTATAAATATTTATTAGAGATGAGTTGTATTTAATATTTTACTACCCAATCAAATTATTTAAGGATCAATAGAACTACATATTTGATTTAGTTTAAAATTATATTAAAATTTAATTTAATAGATAATCATTTATAAAATTCATGACAATGTTTAGCTAATGTGTTGATTTTTCAATCTGTTATTCTCAACATAAACAGTACCGTATAACCATTTCTTGTTGATAAAAACAAAAAATCTTTAGAAATTAAAAAAATAAAAATTTAAGTTAGATACTTCAAATTTAAATGTTTTACATATCTAATATATACATACATAAAGTGCATTTACCAGGAGGTCGAAGACTGAACACTGTATCGTAAATAATATTACATAAAAGTTTAATGTTATGCTTTGTTTTACAGCTGATTTCAATTGTATCTAATACTCTGGGTAAACCATATTTTTCTGCATCCACTATATTGATAAATCGATCTCTAATTAGTTGTTGTAATTGTTCAGAATGATATTCAGGGGACATAGTACTTATAACATCATAGTGTGTACCAATAATTATAACTGGTGAATTTGGAGCACGAGCCTGTCAAAAAATTACATAAGTTTTGATTTTTGAATAATGATTTATTTAAGTTACTTGTATATTGACAAGCCATTGTAAGATTTCTGCAATTCCTCTATAGCCATCTGTGATTTTCCAAACTACAATGTACAAGCTTCTTTTTGATAAAAAGTATTGATGTGTGGCGTAGTATTCATTTTGTCCACCAAAGTCCCAAGTTCTAAACATTACTGGGCCATATTGAGAATTGCCTCTAATTTTCTTTTCATATACCCAATCACCAATATCAACACCAACTGTTGAAATATTTGTCCCTTTATTTGTCTTTTGATTTATATTTTTATTCCCCATACGTTTTGCCCAATGCTAAAAGCCAAAATGCTATTAATTTAATATCGATAGAAAATATAATTATGTCTTACATCCATAGGTTTCTTTTTATAATTGCCAGTGCCTTCTTGCCTGAGTTGGTCCAATAGTGAGGTTTTGCCAATTCCTTGAACACCAACAATCATTAACTTCATGCGAGCATATGGTTTTGCATCTTCAAGAACTGACTTCAAATAACCAATAACATCCATTGTTTTATACTTATTTGAGTCAATCATGGATTTGAGTGGTTCCTGTAGGCTACAGCCTCTGGTGTTTAAATTCCACAACCGTGACAACAGACCCATTTGTGGAGGTAGTTCTGTTACATCTAAGCAAGTAAAATCAATGTGAAATATAAATATTTGATTTACAAATTATAATGCTTACCTTTATTTCCACTTATGTTTAAAACAGACAAATTAATGAGTTCATTTATATTGGTAGGAATTTCTTTTAATTGATTATTACTTAAATCCAACATGCTCAAGTTAGGAAAAATTAATTTTGATTTTGAATGCCCTAAAACTGTACCTCCTATATCCTATAGCAATGTACATAATATAATAATATGTTGACAAAAAAAAAAACTATTATAAATACCCAGTCATCTAACTCATCAGCTGAATCATTTAAAACAGCAGAAAATCCATCATCATCGGTTGACAATTGTATTCTGTTCATACAGTTATCGGCTAACATTAAAGTTCTCAAATTTTCAAGTCTTAAATGACGTCTATGCGAACATACACGGCTTAAAATGTTTGCTCGTAATGACATTCTTCTACCTTTTAATATTTTAAAAATAAGTAATAATACATTTATGCTTTTTTACTTTAACATTAAATTATTTATTTACGCACTAGTTCGTATTTTTGAAGGTACAGTTGATTTAGGGACTTGTCCAGTTTCCAATCGATAGCACAATAGATTTTCTTGATCAGGTGTAGCCTCTTCTAGATTGATTTGTGGTAAACTAGGCCAAACACATATTTTATTATGGCTTAGGTCTAATTGTTTAAGTGAACTGGGATATGATGTTATATAACTCATTGTTCTTAAACTAAAAAAAAAATAATGTAACTTGTAAAATTTAATATTGAAAATAAAAATTTAAATTTAAAGTTGGAACACATATTACCAATTATACGAAATATTAAGTCTTGTTAGGTTTACAGCTAAACATGATAGTACAGGAGGTATTGAGCTAAATCTATTATGTGATAAGTTCAATGATAATAATTGTGAACTGTTAGATTTAACTTCTGATGTATCATCAACTCTTACAATTTGTTCCATTATTTCAATAGTGCGATTCCAGACATTATGATGAACTAATGAGATACTTCTAAAATAATAATTTAGGTATAGTAAAATAAATTAAATTAAATAATGTTTATCGAGCATACTCATCAATATCATTAACACCAATTTCTTTAACTTCATAAGCCTTGTCTAATATGGGGATTCGTCCAACAGATTTTTCTCGTAAGCTTCTGGCTTCATCTTCTGATTGAGCATATGGAAGTTCTTTTATCAAATTAAATGCCATATTAAGATCTTTTAGCTTAGGTGCTCGCCACATTTGAAAAGGTACAGAATGAAGTTTGTTGTTGGATAAATCAAGTGTAGTTAATGAAGGTAATCTGAATAGTTCCTCAGGAATTTTATCAAGACGATTATCCTGTTGATTGTAACATTTTTATGCAATTCATAAATAAGTAAATGTATATCTTTATCATAACATACTTGTAAGTAAAGTTCTTCTAGGACATTTGCTGTATATATAGATTTGTATAATTTGGACATTTTCTTGCTTGTAGGGGATGTTACTTGATGAGAGTCTTTTGGATCAGGTAATTTTTCAATTTTGTTTTGAGCCAAATTTAAATACCTAAGACTTTGTAATTGAAAAATGATTGCCGGCACTTGGGTAAGTGAATTATTTGAAATATCTAATCTAGTTATGGCAAATAAAACAATTTCCCTACTCCGAGGATTCATTTTCAGTTTTGGATTGATATGAAGAGCACCATCAATCTAAAAAATGAAAACAATTTATTTGTTTTTTTACATTTTCTCATCATAAAAAATAAAACCATATTCTCACCAGCCACTGTGATTTTATGGATTCAAGTTTACATCTCTGACTATGCCAATTTATCATAACTGGAGTACTAGGAAATATGTTACTGTATGTTAAACTTGATAGACCACCAAATTGTGAAGCAATATTATCCGTCATTGCTTTTTTGTTAATCTTGTGTTCGGGATCGGCAAAAGCTTTAGTTCCAAGTAATGTTGTAATTAAATGTTGATTTTTAGTTATCATTGCAGCTGCAAGAGCTTTACAATCATCATCTCTAGCACCGTATTTTAACAGCAATTCAACAATAGCTATATCTCCTTTACTACAAGCTAGAGTCAATGGAGAAGTACCAGCTTCTCGGACATCATTATCTTTTTGCTGTATAAATGAAATCAGTAAATAATTAAATCATTTCACTAAATAAAAACTTACTTTGTAATCGGCAGTTGGTTGTAAGGTTAGTAGATTAGGATCGGCACCATTTTCAAGTAATGCAATAACCACATCTTTATATCCGTTTCGTACAGCAGCATGGAGAGCTGTTTCTGGAGCTTCTTCATTGCAATACACATTTACTTCCACGGGTCTTAAATTTTTCTCATTCAAATCAATTTCTTTTGTCATACTTCCTCTAAGACGAGAAACTATTGATTGTATACCTTCAGATATACGACTACGTTTTGACATGTCATTATTATCATCTTTTACAGAAATTCCATCAGCACCACAAATCTAAAACATGAACAATCAAATATATCATTACATATATTTCATTATTATTTGACATATTTAAACATGTCATATATTTAATTTGTACCTTTATAGCTTTTACTTGATATTTTAATAGTATGTCTACAATTTTTGAGTTTCCCAAGAGACAAGCCAAGTACAATACTGTTTGACCATTGACATCTTTAGTGTTTATGTCAAATGGGACGTCAAATTCCCAATTATCTTTTCTATAATTAGTTTTTTAGAATTATAAGTGTCATTCAAAACGTTATAATTTTAGAAATACCTTAATTTTATCAATACATTAGGAGGATATGGATATTTCAGTAGAAGTTCTAAGACTTGAATATTTCCATTTATACATGCCGCATGGATTGGCAACCATTTTTCTACAGTAGTTTGTCGAATGAGATCAGGGAATTTCTGAAATACCATTGAATTGATTAGCTTAAAACTAAATATTTAAATTTATAAATTGTACCTTGAGAAGGATTTCAAAAACATCTTTTTTTCCTTTAAAAGCAACAACGTAAAGAGGAGAATATCGAGTGATTGGATGTATTCTACCATCAGCTTTATGATCTAGTAACATTTTCACCAAGTCTTTTTTACCCACTTCACAAGCACTAATAATTATAATTTATAATATAAACAATTATAATAACCATCACAATAACAATAAAAATTGTAAGAATTTTAAATCAATACCAGTACAACAATGTCGTGGTACCATTAGGTGCCATGTTAACAATAAATTCTTCTTTAGATCCAAGTTCTGACAAAATTGTTTTTGTTGTACTAACATCACCTTTGCAGATCGCATCTCGTAAAGCCATATGAATCGTACTTTGTGTCTCTTCCCAAGAATCTTTAATAAACAAACAATGTAAATAAGAAAACTTACACATATGGAAAGTAAAAATTTGTAAAAGATTGAGACATTCATTATGAAATAACTTCACAATTTACAAGAATAAATAATATTTTGGGAGCAGTTGTGGCAATAAATGTTCAAACATTGTTTTATATATATTTAAAATCCACATGTGTCTGTATAAATATTTTTATAAAAGCTTACCATATTGACGAGTCTTGTTAATAAAATAAGCGTAAGCATCGACGCCAGTTTCTGTTCTTAAACACTTGTTTAAAAATGGACCATTTGGGATCAACCAACTAAACATTTTTGTATCATTGCAAATACGTAATATTCTAGTTTAACGACGAACGATAATAATATGGGTGTTTATTATGTTATTGTAAAAATGTTTAAAACTGTGTCAAAGAAGGGAAATAATATAATAATAGAAATTTCCACGGCGGTGTATAAACGCGCCGTGACTGACATAGCGTGGACAAAGCCACAGAGGGGACCTTGCACAACGAATCAAAACGAAAATTCTAATGATTATTGTTGTAAAAATGAAATTACTTATTACACATTTCAATGGGAAAATATTTACACATTCACTCACTAGTCACAATGAAATAGTGACGTTTGTGTATAGGCAATAGGTATATAACATTTTTCAAACCGTGACATATTTAATCAAAAAGTACGTAGGTAAGTAAAGGTAAGGTATAGGTGGAGTGTCCACGAGGTACATCACGTAAAACCGGGTATCTGTAGTTTTATAAATTAAAAATGTGTTCTCAATTTTAAGTAGTACATTTAAACTTGACATAAATAAATATTACAACTTTTTGTTATGTACGGGGAGCATTACAAATAATGACGTGAGGTGACTTTTGAAATTTCATTTGATCGAATGAGAAAACCATGTTTTACATTTCCTTCACGGCGAGCTTCACGGGTAACCAACGACTATTGTAATTTGTAATACAATTATCTGCTTGAGAAATAATTTCGATACGGTGTTAGTTTTAACTTTTAACCATTGACATTGATTGAATTACATAACAACAATCATAATCAAGTGTAGGTAAAGGTAACCGTTTAGTTATCGTTACTTTTAAGGCTATAAAATTTTACGAGATTTACATAAAATTAACAAAATATACATTATTTTTTACGAGATCTACGTAATGATACTTTTGTGGTAATTGCATTATTTTCAATTAATACGAAATAGATAAAAGGTTACAATTGGAATCCTCACTTCACGTTGTATACTGGTAATGCAGTATCCTAAAATTATTACGTCAATTGTTAATTTTTTATAAAATGAAATAGTTTGTCGGGATTCAAAATATGAGTGTTTAAATAAAATAGACTTTCCAAGTTCATCAAAAAATCTGTTATTCATCTATGTAATTAAAATACCTATTTAAATAAATAGATACAATCAAAACTTGAATCCATATAAAAACTGTATTTTTTTTTATTATTAATTTAGCTATTTAAAGAAGATTTATGCAATACCAGTCATCGAAAAAATCAATTTTAATTTTTACTGCAATTCAAAAATGTATATAGGTATCTTCTAATAGTATATTTTTAACCTAAAAAATACTTGCAAATCTCATCAAACATGTAAACAAGCGTTGTCTAGATAAGACATTATTTTCATAATACTTTAGCTACTTTTGAGCTATTTATAGACATTTTAAATGTTCTACTTTTATGTTATAAATGTTGATAACATTTGTTTTTCAATAAGCTTGAAAATGTAATAAATTTTCCCTTTTAATTTATTCATATAGTAAATAAAAAATTGAAAAGTACACATTTTTATAAGTGTTTTAAGTTTAAATGTACACAAAATTCATCAAAATTACAAAAAATTTAAATTTTAACAGTTAAGGTTATTCAATTAAGGTTTATCAAAAGTTACTTTTACAGCTATTTAAAAATATACAGTATTATGGACAACTTATTTATAAATGCATAGCAAGTTAAATTTTAAATTGGATATATTTTTTTTTATTTACACTCTACAGTGTACTTTAAAAGTTTTAACTTTTTTAGAAATAATTTTTTATCATTATTATTTTTAAATTTTTTACTTTTTTAAATTTCACCATATCTTTTTAATGTCGTATTCTAAAATAAAATATTATTCAGAGTATTTCAATCTATAAAGATCAAATTTCAGACAAATAGTTTATTAGTTATCATAATTTTAGATTTATAGATGATCAGAGTAGTGGACATTTTGTGAGGTATCACTTTATTCTGCTCTTTTCAACTTTAAATGCTTATAAAGTTATAACTAATGAACTACTTGTCCAAAATATGATGTTTAGAGATTGAAATACTCTAAATAATATTCTGCTTCAGAATATGAAATTGAAAATGCATGATTAATTAAAAAAGTAAAAATTAAACAATATAATGATAAAAAATATATAATTTAGAAATGACATCAAAGTATCTAAAGAAAAATACTTTTAAGTTAAAACTTTTGAAATAATGAGTGTAGATACTTAAATGGAATATAGATCGCTTAGTTTATTAATTAATAACTGTTGATCAGAGTATGAATAATAATATAAAAGATTAAGAGGTATAATATGGATAATTTTCTTTTTATTTAATAGGTTGTATCAGTTGGGTCTAGAAAAGAAATCTGATATGAGGAGATTTGAATAATGATATTTTTTATAGAATCTTTGTAAAGTTTAGATGCTTGATCACTAATTTGCTGTGGAGCATTGGTTAATCGCTCCAAGGTATATTGGAGTGGACAGATTGCATAATTATTATAATTATTATATTTGAGATTTTAGATACTCTCCTGAATTGAAACCCATAAGACGCCACAGGAAGAATGAGTAGTTATATTGGATATTTAAATAAAACATAAGGTTTTAGTTATTTTGTCGTTGTAAATTATAAAATACTAATAGTAAGGACACTAAACTTTATACCATAATATATATTATTATTTTTAATAATATATTAAATTACATATTATATATTATTATTTTCTATAGATAATAAAATATTAAAAATAATTAAACTAATTATAAGTTATTTATACTTTGAACTTATTCATACTGCTCTACAGTAAGTACATTTATAATGATTTATAAGTAAATAATAATATACGATATGTTATAGAGTAAAAAGTAATTATTATATAATATAATATGCTATACTTTTGGCAAAGATTATTTAAACATTCAACTTTCTAATTATTACTAATAGAAAAATAAATAACTGATTATAGTAAAAATAAATTATAAATATTGTTTCCAAAAACCAGTTTCAAACTGTCTAGTTCTATAACATAATGTTTAAAGTACTCATAATCTACATTTAAAGTACCTATTCTTTGAGATTCACCAGTGGTTATCATTTTATATAAGCTAAAATGACGAGAAATAAGATCTTACATCAATGATAAATTGTACTTAATATATAATACAGTAATTAAGAAAAAAAATACTATGTTTTAAAAAGTACTATTTTTTTAAACTAATAATTAAATTATTAAGAGTATTCCTTCACCATAATGTATGCATTTGTCGATTTAATGTATTGAACATATATTTATGTAATTTAATGATTTACATTAGGAGAGGAAGATATAAAGTAAAGTTAGCTAATGAAAAAGACTTCATGAAATGAAGAAAATAGTAATAAAATTTGGTTAACTATTACTCTGAGAAAATTATATCATAACTCCTCATAAAGACACAATAAACTTTTAGTGGGTCATTTCTAAAATATTGGCGGAAGACATATTTTTTAAAATATGAATTTATTATTAATTTCACCTGAAGCATCTTTCAGTAATTTGCTGCAAACAGTATTTTCTGCATTAAGAGCTATGTCAAGTGCTGTAAATCCATTAGAGTCTTGCAATATTAAATTTGCGTTGTGGTTTAAAAGTGTTTGGATGTTTTTCGGACATCCAATGTGTGCACTTATGTGTAATGCTGTCTGTAATAATGAAAAAAAAATATTCAGTTTAAATGTGTATATTTTAATTTAGGACATTGACTTATCAAGAAAATTGTATGCCTTATTTACATTATAGGTAGTCTATTTACAAATTACATCACAAAGTAATGGTACTTTAAAAAGTACTATACATAATATAATTATTACATACCCTGGACTCTCCACGAGAACCACATGGTGTATCTACAAGAGCTAAAATTAAAGAAATATAAAATTACTTTCCAATAAGAAACCAGCTTTTTTTAAAAAAATGTTTTCAAATTGTGAAATATTACCACCAGCTTTGAGTAATATTTCCAGACAACCAGAACCTTCGTTTGAACATGCTGCATGAAGAGCAGTGCGGCCCCACGAATCACGGCTGTTGATGAACTGTTTATGTTCGTCATCTTTGAGGAGATCTGTCAAGAAGTCTACATTGTCCCATAATGCAACCTACATAATTCAGAAAATAGTTAAAAAATAAAATTTAGGATAGGTATAGACAGCCAGGTTCGCAAATCCTATATGTCAGCATACCTGATGTAACAGTCGGCCAGGAAAATCCTCGTCTTCGGCCATAATTTCGAGACACTGGTGAAAAATATGGAACACCTCACAATGAACATCTCACGAATGTATATATTGTATCGAGTAGTTTACCTCGAAAAAGAGGCATTTTATTATTTACATTTACATCACAGGTTCACTAGTACGCACACCTGTGCCAATAAAAATCATCAAACAAAGTGTACCACGAAACACTGAAACGGCAAGAGTTCAAAATACTAAATATATATCATTAATAAAACCTATAATTCTGGAAAAATTGAAATAATCTGTTATCAACATACTGTAATCGTATTATCAATAAGTCGACTTGCAGAAGTTAGATTCGATTTCATTGGAGCAGATCTGATTGCATAGCTATTAGCTACGAGTTGGTGAGTTACGACCTGGAAGGATTCACATGGTATATTTTTTTAGGTCTTTAATATAATATTATTAATTAATTATTATTAATCTATAGTAAAAAACGAGAGCGAAACACGTCCTTTGCTATCAGCCTGCTGCTGCCCTTGTGCTTGAACTCTCGATTCTTATCGTTCAGACCATTCAATTAATATTTACTGTTAAATATTCATTTTACTGAGTAGTTTGTACATTCCTTTTTTTTTTATTCTCGGTAGGCATTACTGTTGTTTAATATTTTGTTTTTATATGTAAGTCGCCCAAGTCCTTCAACAAAATAATTCAAAACGTCAACAAAATGAACGGTTCGTCGGTTTTAAGAAAACACAGTCTCAAGGTGAGTAACACATTTAATGTTAATAAATAATTTTTACAGCAAACCAAATACCTAGATAACATATTTTATACGGGTTTATTTAACCTACAGAAGGTCAAATCTAAACATATTATAGAATAAAATAAAATAATATTTTGGTAGGTACCTATTGATTTTATAATATAATAATAATTTTTTCAGTTTTTTAGTAATGCGATTAATTATTTGAGTTTAGCCTTAGGTTTAAACTTTCAATTAATTAATGCTAATTGTAGTAATAGTTTCTTGTGTAATAAATATTAAATAATATTGTCAATTTTTTTCTAATTTATCTACTATTTTATTTTAATCAAAAACTTTAAATTTTCACTAAATAATTCATACTTATTCAATATAATATCCTTTAATTAATAAAATGGGATAGTTAATAATTTGTACTATTCATTTAAACTAAATAATAAAACCAATTGAGAAATTGTAGTTAAATATTGGGTAGTAGTTACTTATAGTGACTGAAAGTAAATGCTTTTGAAGCAATTGCCTTAAAAAACAATTGGGTACCAGGCAATGGATTTAGTACAATAAACAGTTTTTAATAATAATATTTATACTATTGAGAAATATTAAAAATAAATGTAGACTAAAAGTTGTGGGTGGGTGATCAAATGATATAGGTAGTTTGCCTTAGGTCAAAAAATAGCTCAAAGCACCTGCCTATATTGATATTAAATAATCAACAATTTACATTATTATAAGTACCTATTTAAATATTTTTAAAAGAGAACAATAGATACTTAAATGGCATTATCAATAATTTATTCTCCATTTTTATTATGTAGTTTATTGCACTATGTTTTAGAATTAGGTACTGTTAAAATATTAATTTCATATGCATTTCAAATTTTTATTTCAAAAAAAAAAAAAATACTTGATACATACTTATTATTATTATGGCAACGTTTTTTATTTTAATTCCTATGATTGATCAATTTATACTCTTATCTTTCCAATTGTGCTGCATAGTTATTGGCGGTTTTAGTGTGTAAATAACAGAAGCTACTATTGTATTTAAATATTTAATGATAAATTCTTATATACAAATTAGTTTTATTTTGATTTTTTTTTTTAATTTTTGAATTACTGAGTTATTGTTTAGATAATGGTATATTTATTTTATAAATGTCTTTTCTATATACCTACAGTTTTTGTAGTATCATGGTAACAGTTAACAGAGAAAATTGGTTAGGTATTAACTATTAACTAGTAAGTCGTCATTTAGTATACTTAGATAATTAATAATATGTAAATATGAATTATTCTTTGAGTGGACATTTTATTTTATTTTACATCATTGATTCTTCAATAAAGTACTTTTTAATAGAAATGTAATATTAAAATTAGTACAATTATTTATATTTAATGTTTTTGCATACAAATTCTAAATACACAATTCAAATTACCTTGCAGAATACATCAATCCAGATTTTTGTAAAATGTATACATTTATCAGTGATATTAGCCAATGAACAATGAATTTAATAGCATAGTGATATCTGTTATTGGGTTCAGCTATTAAGCTATAAATTGTCAACGTCTGTATATTATAATCAACTTAAAAGTATTTTAAATTTTATATAATATATTTTGTATACCTTGTCCTATACCTATAATATTCTTTATTATGGGTGCATTAATTACCTATTTTAATATTAATTTATAACCTTATAAAATAACAAACTACCCTTAAAATTTAGTAATTTCTAATAAATATATTATTTAATATAAATTTATGATTTATAGTTATTGATTGCATACATGATTTTTTTTCTTTTTATTCATATTGGTAGTTTTAATATTTTTTTTATTTTATGATTTATCAATAAATGTTTTAAGTTTATAATTTCCTGTAGGAATAGATAGATTTTTAGAATTGATTGTTTAAAAATAGTGCAAAATTAATTCTAAAAATAACACTTTGTGGTTGGTAGTTATGTACATTTTCATTTGTGGAATTATTTTGTGTCACAACTTAAACTTTGTAAACCATCATGCCAAGAAAAAATATCAACCATTAATGGACCAATTAAATATTATTAGGTATATTGGTAGAGGGGGTTGCATGATTTTTTATTTTATATTAAATATTGATAGTTTCAATTTGTGTTTCTGCTAATATAATAAATTTAGTTGATACAATTCTTTTATAAATAATTACTTACTATTAGCATCTTGAAATATCTTGATTGATGATTTTTAATAATTTAAACAATTCAAAACACCGGTAACTATGAATAAAATTTCAATTTGCTTTCAAATAATATTTTGCAAAATGAAATATAATTTTTAATTTACTAAGTAATTCTTGTATAGTCACATCTGTTAATCATATTAATCATCTTCATCATATTGAATCAGATAATATTTTTTTTTACAACTAAATGGCCTATGAGCAAGTCATTAGTTAGTTTTCTTTTAATATTATTATATCATTATTTATTATTATTTTAGAATTGTATAAACATAAAATTTGAGCATAGATTGTTTTTGTATGTTGTGATTAACCTATATATTTAACAAGTTTTAATTTTTATTTTGTACAATATTTTTACATTCATTTTTTGCTGTTTACAGAATGTGTTATCAGTCTTTGAGAGTCGTTTCTTTTCAAGCACATCAGAAGCAACTTTTGAAACTAAGGTATAAAGACATTTTATGTTTAGATGGAAATAGGTTGATATTTTTAACAAAAATATGATTATATATACTATATAATTTTATAGCCATTTAAACTGCATAAACTTGAGAATGGTCCAAGTACATCTGTCACCTTGTCTTCAGAAGATGCTATTAAATATTATAAACAAATGCAAACTATACGGCGGATAGAAACAGCTGCAGGTAATTTGTACAAGGAAAAAATAGTTCGAGGTTTTTGTCATCTCTACTCTGGACAGGTAAATTTGTTAAAAATATCTAATTGCAATAATACACTATCAATAGTTTTCATCCTATATTGCTATCTATTTAATTAAGATTGCATGCTGATTTAAGAGGATGCTATACCCGTATGCATTATCTGCGTCGCACAAATGCAAAACATAGCAAATTGTATGTTCTGGGTTATTAATTTAATTCTGTTATGTTTAATATTAAAATTAATTAACCTATTATAAAATTTAGAAGTAAGAATATTATCTAGTGAATCTCATAGGTTTTTTTTATATTTGAAAAGTGAGTTATGATCATTTTAAAATTGTAAATTGTTACATAACTTGCTTTAAAATTAAAATATAAAAAAATTCTATGAAATTCACTAGATAATATTCTTATTTCCAGATTTTTTTTTTTTTTTTTTTATTAGAATTAAGGCTTCAACTACTGAGGTCATTAGCCTGGTACTATGTGTGGAGGAACAGTTGGTTGGAACACGTTTTTGTAAGTGTGGCAAGGATTTGTTGCTAAAAACCCGGGTGTTCACCCATCCGGGAGCTAGCAACACTGGCCAGTAAGTACACTCAAAGCGTTTCCGTTGTTGAGCATACGACCATGCCACACCAAGCCATATAGTTTCCAGATTTTATAATAGGCTAATTCATTCTAATATTAAAGTAACAAAGTTAAATGGATTATCTAGAACATAAAATTTTGCTGTTATGCATTTGTAAAATGGATACTGTACTTGGATGTATCACACTCCTTTAAATTATTCATTATAATTGTTTAAATAATTAGTATATATTTGTATAAAATTTATTTCTAGGAAGCATGTGCTGTAGGAATGAAAGCTATGTTCCGTGATACAGATTCAATAATTACAGCTTATCGTGCTCACGGTTGGACATATCTTATGGGTGTAGATCCTTTTAATGTATTAGCAGAATTAACTGGACGTAAAAGTGGAAATGCTCGTGGTAAAGGTGGTTCTATGCATATGTATGCTAAAAACTTTTACGGAGGCAACGGTATTGTTGGAGCACAGGTAAATACATTAGGTATTTTGTTTTTTATATTGTTAAAGATTTAGTGATATTGGTATTTATATTTTTTAATATAGAAAACTTTTCATTGTAATATTACACAGTCAATTTAACAATTTCTTCATTTTTAGGTACCACTTGGTGCTGGCATAGCATTTGCTGCTAAATATTTAGGAACTGGTGGTGTATGTTTTACCTTGTATGGAGATGGAGCTGCTAATCAAGGACAAGTATTTGAGGCTTATAATATGTCAAAATTGTGGGATTTACCTTGTGTGTATGTTTGTGAAAATAATGGCTATGGCATGGGTACTAGCTCTGAACGTGCATCTGCTAGTATAGCCTATTATACACGAGGAGATTATATTCCTGGTATCTGGGTGGACGGTATGGATATTTTGGCTGTCAGAGAAGCTGCTCGTTTTGCCATAGATTATTGTACTAGTGGTAAAGGACCACTAGTTTTGGAAACAGCAACATACCGATACTCTGGACACTCTATGTCTGATCCTGGAACATCTTATAGAACTCGTGATGAAATTCAAGAAGTGCGACAAACAAGAGATCCAATAACATCTTTCAAAGAAAAAATTATAGGAGCTAATTTAGTTAATATTGATGAATTAAAGGTAAATATATTAATCTAAACTTAAGGAGATATATTCAATAGTATTAAACTAATAATTGTTCTATAAAGCAATTTTTTTATTTTTATTAGTATTATTGATGTTTTTATAACTTGTTAATATATAATATATTGCATTATATTTTATTATTTTAATGCATTTATTATTTATGAAAATTTATGTATACAATATATGTGTGAATATTTGATAATAATAATGAATTTATTATTGTTTAGCAAATTGATAAAGAAATTAAAGCTCAAATAGATGATGCTGTGAAGAGAGCAAAATCAGATCCGGAAATTCCATTGTCTGAACTTGCGGGTGATATCTATTCAAAACCACTTGAAACCATAGTCAGAGGTGTAAGTCCATTCCAGAGTTTGGAACATTCAAGAATTGGGCCAGCTGTAAATTTAAATTAAAATTCAGAAAATGTATTTATGTATAATTCTTAAAGTTCAAACTGCACATTTACTAAAATATTAAGTTCATTTATTATATTCATAATTATTTGTTAGTTATGTTTGTGTTCAGATTAGATGCTCTAAAGCACTTTATTATTCAATTTTACAGTTTCATTTTTAGCACAAGGGAAAAATATATTTTTGTTGAACAATAAAAATGTTAAAAATGTATTTACCTTAAATAATTCTGATGATATTTGAAAATGAAATGTATATTAGAGCAATAAACAGTTATATTTGTTAATCAATAAATATAGTAATTATTATAACTATAGTCTATTCACATTAAAAAAGAACCTTGGCAGTGACCAGTTTTTGTCCATGATGGTCTAACGTTTCTCCTACAAAATCAACGACCTGAACCTTTCAATTAGAACAGTCATACTCATTACCCATGCTCCACAAATTGGCTGTAGAAGTTCCTTCTTAACGTAAATGGCAGTAACTGTGTAAATTTTTTGAATCTAAAGCAAATTGTTGATTTCAAATATTTTTACCACCATCACATTAATTACACCAAAGTGGTTTTCAGAGAAATAAATTTAAATTAGGTTACATAATATATTAATTATAATACTTGCCATAATATTTGTGTTGAGGATTTGAGGTCTTACAATGATTACACATCTGGACTCCCTATCGATCCACCTGTTACAGATATAAAGCAATTGCTTCAAGTAGCCTTACATTCCACCACCACTGGTGAATGGAGTATAGTATAATATTTTTTTTTAAATAATGTGTTTGCTTTATATTCAATTAAAGTCTACTGTTTGCCATATAATATTTTTCTACAGCTAAAGTACATTGAGATTTATCTTCCACTAAGTTTACTTTAAAATGCTCTAACTACAGTTTAGTATTGCCTCAATGATTTTAGTTATCTAATCAAAATCATAAAATCCAAAAAACTAATATGGAGTTGCTATATTTTGAGTAAAATTACTAATATCTTGTAGTCGTATGTATTAAAATATTTATATGTTAGGTGCATTCTATTAATACTTTGTAGGTAATGTGGCTAATATGAATTATTAATAATGATCATACTGACATACTTGATACTTCAAACAACAGTTATTGTATATATATATATGTGTAAAAATGAATGGTATGTAGGTTTAATATAATATACTATATGTTTAGGATTCATAAAATTATAATAGCAATATTAGATTGTATTGCAATAAATTATATTAAATATGATTAATGTATTTTATATAATATTAATAATATATATTTTTAATTTCATTAAACTTTCATTAGACTTTCATGGACTTATCAGTCTACTCATATACATTTTGTATGGAGAACCAAAAATTAATGCATTTTTCCTTTATCACTACTTGCATGACTTTTACTTACTGGATTTTTTTTTTATAGCAAAATTTATAACATGACTTCTTTTTAACAGTTAAAAAATAACTTAACACTATAGACTGACTACATCATACTTGCTACTGCTCCGGGCTACTTCAATATATAGAGTGTATATATATATATGTATATATACTAAGCAATAATTAAATTAACGCATAGGTACTTGGTCATATAGATTAACTGCAAGTGAATTTTGCATGCTATAGCTGGCCACATTAGAGAGTATAACAATTTTTAATATTGAAGAACCTGATTTTGAACTTGAAGTCACTTTTTCTCGAACAAGAAACTTGAACAAATTAAATTTTAAAAGGAATTTTCTCATCACCATCATTAACTATTATGTATGTACAGGGACGTCATTGGAATTTGCGATACCCAGGTCAAAAATATTTACAAGTATCTTTAAAATTGGTAATCATTTTTTTACTGTCTTTATTAAGTGATTTAAAATTAACGAACTCCAGAAGAACTGTCAATTTTTTGGCAGAAAATGAGGTATTATTGATAAATACCATGTACAAAAGTACAATACCATATCTCCAACTTTAATAAAACAAATTAGGTTATGAGTAGTGTATGGTACAAGAGGAGCTCTAAGATTTTCTGAAACTATTACTATACATCTGTAGAGGCATGAAGCTAGAATTACACGATTGGGGTGGCCTAATTATTGTCAACATTTTTTTTGAGTGACCAACTTATTCCTCGCCTCCTTCAAAATAATATAATAATAAGTAGGAAACTATGTATATGATACAATTTTAGATTCTGAATGAACAATAAAGCTATTTATTTTTATACAAAATTGAGATTTTGAAGGAACATACTCAAGTAGTCTTTACAGTATACCGGATATCTGATAACATTCAAGCTGTTTTGTTCATAAAGTTAAATCTCGATTAACCGTCAGTAATGGGTCCAAGAGACTTTTTTAACAATTATTTGAACCTTGGGTATTTCAACAATATAATGGGTGGTCGGTGGAGTGACCAGTAAATATTTTTGGTGGCCGGGCCACTACAAGCCACTCCTTAGCTATGTGACTGATATAAAGTTCTTTTGATTTTGTTCTACTATGTTTGTCCCATTATTATCATAAGCTTGACAGCGACAGTTATTACAACTTTCATTATAACTCATTACAAATATTAAGTAAGTACATCGCTATACGTTATTTCTATATTAAATATTCAGCAGATAGGTACCATTAAAAAATGTAATTTTTGAAATCAATTTATCAAAAAAAAATTTTTTAACTCTAGGCCCCAATTTAAGTAAATTGTACGAGATCCAGAACACGAGTCTCCTCTTCCCCACAAGACAACCAAGACTAGTTATATATTGTATGTATATTTTCATATAATCTGTGCTATAATACTAAAAAATCGTATAATGTATGTACTAAATATAGGAGGGTGTTTGAGGGGTGTTGAAGCACCCCCTGGCTCCCGTTATAAAACACCAAAAATAATATGAGAAAACAGCGATTTCTTTATTTTATATAGGTTGTTTTTTTATTTGACGTTTTTATTAAAAAAATTATTCAAAAAAAGATTTTTCCTAAGTTCGTTCAAATTGCAGCTACAATGTCAATAAGTTCTGTAACATGTGGACGCAGTTTTCCAAATATGCAATGAATTAATAATTGATTGAGGTCTATTTTAAATATTTAAAGGGATGTTGTAAACAACATAAAAACAGAATCAGTGCTAGATAAGTACAACACAAAAGCTACAAAAACAAGGAAAATAGTTTCGAAATTAATTTAAATTATACAATTATAGTTGTTATATGTTGTAAAATATTAGGTAGCTTTATAATTATAAGACAATTATTTATTTTTTAAACACGCCCCAATGAAATACATAATTTTAGCATCCCCTAAAATTTAGGTCTAGTTGCGCCTATGGTGCTAAACACCCCAATGCAAGAAGTATGCAGGAATTAACGGCCACACAGTCCTCGCGTATTAATTATTAGTGGTGTTATATTATAAAAATAATTTGCAAGTATAAAATGTGTTGATACTAATTTACGCAGATAGATGGTGTACAGCAGGTATGTCAAACACGCGGCCCACGGCTCATTTTGTCATGGCCCGCGGCTACTAATATTATTAAACAATTATGGTACAAATTAAATTAATAAAAAAAAAAAAAATTACAATTAAAATTTCGTTTCACAACTCACAACCATATACCTACCTAATATTATGTTAGAGAAGTATACATACATTATGTTGCTTTTCTGTCTTATCCTCTGCAGATAAACTGTAATCGAATATAAGTATTATTGATAGTTATATTATATTTATATAGAATTAAAAATCTAAAAACAATTCTTTTTCGATACATTTTTATTTGCAGCCCACTTAGTAAACTCTTCAATATATTTGGCCCGCAGTTAATACTTTGAGTTTGATATGCCTGGTATACGGCGTACTCTTAAATTGAAAATAATAATATAGAAGTAAAAATAAAGACTTCAGAAGGTAGTTATAGTACGATGTTTTGGTTGTCCGGAGTGCACTTATTGGGTACCACGTATTTACAAATTTCACGGAGTCTCGAAAATAATAGCGCCGACACTGCCCGGTACATTGTCTATGATTTCAAAAGTTTAATAAGTAAGAATAAATTCTTGTTAATTCTTATAGAAAACCTATACACAGGGTGTCCCGTGAGGATTTACCTATCGAGACATATTTTACTTATTTATTATTGTTCCCTTATAATAGGTTACCTATAGGATATACACTATGGATCGTTTATTGCAATTGAAGACAAAAATCGTCTTGTATTTTAGTATTTTTACCAACATAAAAAAACCGACAAAAATACGCAGTTACCACATTATTAAATACTATAAATACATAATATTCGCAATATTATGTATTAAATATATTTATATTTTAAATGTACACCTATTTACGCGTGTGGGAAAAACCACGAGGCTGAGCCATTAACGAGCTAAAAAGTTTTAAGAGTTATTTTTTCACGACTATAGATTTTATGACGTATCTATATAAACTCTAATTAACATAACGACCGTGATACGTTTTACAACATTGTAATACGTATAAGCTTAACGAGTTCATTAAGACATAGTAAAATAGTTAATAAAGTTTATTTAATATTTTAAACTCTGAGCCGAGTGCTGATTGTATTAGTTTTACAATGTTGACATCAAAAATATGTGTGTAACTGATAACATTTTTTATTAATTCAATCTTCAGTTTCGAGAGTGGTTTCCGGTAGCAAATTGAATCTATTGATATTTGGGATAATTTTTCCCGTACTTTTCTTAGAAATCAGGAAAACGGGAATATTTACAACATTAATATTTTACTAGATCGATTTTGATATCATATTCAGAATCAAATATTCGTAGATATTTGACATTTTACCAAAATATTTTTATTATAATTTTCTAGACATAGCAATCTACATAAATTTGTGCACAATCTGTATAGTGTCTTACAATCTTAATTTTAAACCTGTAAACAAGTTCCAAAATAATAGTCAATTCTATTTGAGCTATATAGGTATTTATAGACATTTAAAATATTTGACTTTTTGAAAATAATGATTTTTAGTCATTTTATTATTGTTTAATAAATATTATTTGTAGGTACTTGAAACTTTTCATGCTATACACGTATAGTGTTATTTATCTACTATAAGTACTTATCATATACGCCACACGATTAAATTTTCAAAATATTTAGATTAATTTCAAGCTATTCAGACGTGTCTTACGGGAGGAATATTGCAACAATCAATATTTAACCCAATATATGCAAATTGTTTTTGGAAAAAAAAATAGTTCGATCTACCGTATTACTAATAGCAGCATAAATATTTAAAATATCCTATTGATTGGCAGTCTCCGGTCAGAATCGTTTTTCGTTTGTAATGTATTATCCATTGAATTCTAATTTAAGTTTTAAATACACATCCATTACAGTGACCTACTTATACTCACTTATAAGTATCTGTCCGTTATGTTGGTCAAAAATCGTATATTCAGTGAAGTTAGGAATGCCGTACCCATAAAATGTTTAACATCGATGGATCTAAACTACTCGATGGCGAGATACACTCGCTACCTACTTACCATCTATACACATCACAATACAGGAAATTCTCCGGTTTTTTTTTTAAAACTTGAACATTCTATACTTTCGACTTTCGCATAGCAAACAAGGTTACATTCATTTTTATCATCATTTTTAAATTGTACTACTCAGACCGTCCACCTACCGTCCGGTTCAATCCGTAAGCAATCATCGCTGCTGAATTGTATTGTATGCGTATAAAAACGCGCCAAAATAATACAAAATATCTGTTGATTTTCGATTATTATTGAAGTTTAGTTGCGGGATTAGGAACGATTTCAATATATTTTTATTCGGAAAAGTGCCATTTATCGGAACTACACATCAACCGAATTATTCAAAATCTATACGATTTGTTTTTTTGATTTTGTTACTCTAAATAATAACATTAATTTGGATTTATGTAATATCGTATAGCTATACCAATAACTTTATAGGTAGCTACTAATCTTACTTTATAATATTTATGATAGCTAGATTATTAGCGGTTTTGTTTATTAAATAGCGATAATCCACGATGAATGTATCCCTTTATTGGTTTTATAGGGATTTTTTTTTTCTTTGAAAGATAATTTATTTCACCGGCGATATTATTACTATGTATATACTATATAATATATTATTATGATTGGTTTATGTTTTTGGAAACCATGTTACTAAATACTATACTAATAGAAAAATAAATTGTTAAAATAGCAATATTTATTATATATATATATAATAAAATATATTTAAAAATCCTTATGCTGACGGGTTATATGAAAAAAATTGATTAATTTAATGGGCAAATATGGGCTACTAAATCACGTTTAAGGGACCTCAATATACAGTGAAACCTGTATATAACGGACACCTCTCTTAACTGACAAAATGACCAGGTCCCGGCTAAAAGATATATATTCCAATGTATTTAGACCTGTCTATAATAGACACTGATATTTACCCCGGTGATTTCATAACGGACAAAAATCCTAGTTCAAATCCAAATGTACATGTCATATGTATGTACAAATTACGAAACAGCGTTAATACGGAACTCAATTAGGTACACGTGAAAACACGGATTACGATCAATTACATTATTGTCGATTACGGTAACGTTAATTGCGAGTATCTATTGAATTTATGAAGTTGAAATACATACATGCAATTTAACAGAAATAAATCCAGATATAAGTTGCAATACGTATAAATGATAACCATAAGTAAATCTAATGTTTTTATTCAGTTTTTATCGGTTCGCAGTCAGAGTTGTACATATTTTTCTTAGCAATGCTACCTACCGTACTGCGTAAAGCTTTGAATTTAAAACAAAATACAAACATCAATACTATCATTTTTTAAGAAATAATTAAATAATAAATTTATAATTTGTATATATTTAATATAATAATATAAAAATAATAATTAAAATTAAATGTATAATGTATATGTATAATATTTAATAATATAATATGTAATAATAATAAAGATTATAATAATACTATTATGTATAATATTAATAAAATATACGTACAAAATTTTTATATTTCTTTTCACCTAACATATTATGTTTGTAGATTAATTTTATTTTTAAAACACTGAAACCTGTCTACAACGGACACCTGTCTATAACGAACAATTATTTTGGTCCCGCGACTGTCCGTTATATACAGGTTTCATTGTAACTATTTATTCACTAAAAATGTTTAGTGATTGTCCATGTAACCCGATATTAGAAATATAGGCTGACAAACGACAGTCTTCGCCAGTGATGGCCCGGTAGGGTAAACATTAAACGTCTATAGCCTTAGGCTCATTGACCCATAAACGTGCGTTGACTTTAATCGCAGACGCAGCATACAGAATAAATTGGCCATTTTTTTTTTTTGCAATCGATGATAAATTTTGAATAGCACAAATTGTTAATTGTATGATACACGACGCGTGTAGACTGTGTTATTGTTACTACAGTAGACTAATGGCTATACCAGAATATAATTCGTAATTTTGACTATAGGTATTTATTTGTTGTATAGTAAGTATATAATTGTACAAATAAGACGTATCAATTGCCTAATGGAGAAATTGGTTCAGATCAATTTTATCTATTTATATTAAATAATAATAATGAATTGCCCTGGCCGCCGGTTGTGACTAAGCCCCTATAATTTATTGCACCACCGCGGCCCAAAAAAATTTGCAGATGCAGCATATCCATAAATCTTCTGCTGCATCCGTTGCGCACGCCCAAGCGCACTGACCCAAGATTAAAGATAATGCTTTGTTTCATAAGCCAGTAAAAAAATTATAATAGTTCAGCTTGGTAGATATACAAAAAAATGTAATCAACAATAATAATACAATATAAATAATTTATATAATACTATTCTATTTTATATAATAATACTACCTATGTTTGCTATAGTACTAGTCTTTACCTGCAGAGTGGTTTTTAGTTTTCCAATTTTGGTTATTATATTTATGCTAATTTAAGTTAATAATACATATAGGTAGTATAGTTATGTAGTTATATATGCAGTAGAAGTATTTATTATAGTGGAGATAGTAGGTAAATAATATTTTCTATAATTATTTAAATGTATCTATAGTATACCTACCAACATAATAAAAAAAATATTTTATGTCTTACAGACTCAATGTGACACTATATAACTAATATGTACTAACGCACTATAATAATTATTTTAATATTCGTATGCCGTGCTATAAAATCTTATGATTTTTACAGTTTACGGGTTTCGTTTATATGAAGACAAATTAAAGTTTGGATTATAGAAGGCCACATACTTTTACATAATTTCGTATACTATACATACTTTTAATTATAAAATACTAACTACTATAATTTATACATTCAAATTACAATGCATATGCTGAGTAGCATGAAAAATCGATTAATTTAATGAATCAATCATTGTGGGCTACTAATTCGCGTTTAAAGGACCATTAGCTCACCATTGAAATAAAATATTATAAAATATTTATTAAAATATGTTTAGCGATTGTGTTCATGCAACTCGACATTAATATAATGTGTTAACATACGATGTTTAGGGATTTGAATATAATATAATATATTATTAAGGTCAATCGGTAAAATCATGAAATCTGCACATTCTCTTATAGATCGGATAAAAATAAAACCTATAGTGATTGATCATTTTATTTGAGTGTTCCATGTAAAAGTAAAAACATAATACTTAACAATAGAAATCGCAGTTCAAACGATCATACCATATTTATAAAATATTATATCTAACTTATAAGTTGTCAATTAGTTTAGATTCGTATGAGCCCTCCCAAGATCCAACTCAACTTTTGTCTAGATTTATAACTAAAAATACGATTTATTATACACCAAATTACCTACTTTACTACCATAATAGTCACAATAGTTGGGAATCGTTTTCAAAATGCTAAAATGTAATATTGTTTACCAATCGATAATATCTTTATAATAATATGATTCAACTCGATCTTTCAGCAAGTTACGAGTGAATGGAAACCAGTTAGTCTTAATTCTTCCTAACACCAAGTTTTTAATAGTATGTAACATTCGGATATTTATTATAATAACCATTTCGCTTTTGTATAATATATAAGAGGGAACTTTTCTAGAATGGCTTTACTCATACCTTACTAATCGTATACAATCAATAAAAATCTTGTTTAACTATTCTGACGATTACTTGTAACCTTGAATGTTCTTCAGGGCTTTCACCTAGGATCATTATTATTCCTTATTTTTATTAATGATTTTCCATCAGTCCTTGATACCAAAATTAATATTTTGTCGTTCGCTGACGATGCAAAATTATTCTTTGGTATTAAAAATATAAACGTTACAAATGTTTTACAAACCGGTCGTAATAAATTTTATCAATGGAGTGAACTAAATCTTCTTCCCCAAATATAAGCAAATGCCAAGTATTCTCTTTTTCACGTAGTAAGAATTCAATAATACATCCTTATCAAATTAATAACCATTCTCTTGATAGAGTAAATTCGATTAAGGATTTAGGTGTTTACTGTTTACTTCAAAAATAATTTATCATTTAAGTTAAACCATAACAGAATAATTAAAAACAAATCTTATAAAATGCTAGGTTTTATCAATAGAAACACGAAAGAGTTCAAAAACCCAATTTGTCTAAAAATATTATATATGTTATTAGTAAGATCTAACCTTGAATTCGATTCACTCATTTGGTCCTCTAATTATTTAAAATATAATAATGAACTTGACAATGTTCAATATAAATTTCTTAAGAGAATTTCTCGGGTAATTAATATACAGATAACTGGAGATACTTTTAATATTGTTGAAAACTTCTTGAGCCTAGACTCACCTAGTACCAGACGTAAATTAACAGATGTCATCTTTATTTATGATATCTCGAACAACCTCATTGAATGTCCTGAATTATTATATAAAATTGGTTTCCGTATACCAGATAGAAATACTAGACATTTAGATCTATTCATAGTGCCTAATTATAGCACTAACAGTGGTAATAATTCTTTTTTTCAAGAGCTTTTGTTCTGACTAATAACATTTTCAACAAATTAGATTTTTTTCACTTCCTTGTAATGTATTTAGATTTAAGACTTTAGAGTTAATAAAATCATTGTATTAATATTAATTGTGTTAAAATAATTTTATATATTTGTTAGAATTACTTTAAGCATGTTCAACAGTTATTATAATCTTTTAAAAAGGATGTTTGCCCGTATACATACATACATACATACATACATACATACATACATATATATATATAAATATGTTAACGCATTTATTAATCGCCATCTCTTTTTCACAAGAAACTTATTATTCACGTATAAAAATGATTTCGGGTTTCGACTTTAAATTCTAGGCCATTTGGTAAAAGTGAGGAATATTCCCATATTGACCAAGATCATTCGGCCGAACTTAGGTTTTACCAGTGTCTCAGTGTTCGAGGAAAATAATATTGTACTGATACATATTATAATATAATATTATACAGTATAACACAATATTGTTCATGTAGATTATGTTTTTTTTTTGAAAAATAACCAACGTTAAAGTAAAATAAATATAACCTTAGTTCGTTCACATGTAAACCGTTTAATAGGTAGGTACTTATAACTAATATATTATATTAGGCATAATATATAATCGAATATTTAAATATTACCATAAACCAATAGTCAACCTGTTTTCGTATCTCGTTACAATTAATATTATCTGTATTGTTGTATATATATATATTTTTTCCTCTCAATTATGCATGTTGTGTATACAGCCTAACGGCTATATAAGAGGTATGATTGCCGAGCAATATTTAGACGCCGTGATTTTATTTTAATTATCGCGCTATAGTGGTTTTAAACTGGAAGCTAATAAAAATCAAATAACGGAATAACTGTCGAGATAAACGTATATTACCTGTGTGTTATTATCTATAATATATGTTTGTTTTAAATGATAATCACAAATTTGCATACGATAGTTCTATATATTTACATCATGTTAATGTATTAAATATAGGTATGGGTGATCGTCACGTATTTATAGTTACATTTTATTATTTTAATAAATGCAAGCTATTTGTACTCGCTTACCTCAAGATACAAGACACGATCACACAATATTATATTACGTCATAGGAAAAACACGGAACATTTTGTATAGCCGTATTACAAATTATTTACACGTATATGGCTGTTAATACGTATCGATTTACATAATAATTAATAATATTTCCATACGACGTCTACTTAATAATTTATTCATGTAATTCAGCTATTTGTTTTTGTTAATCGTTATGATATACGTACGAATTTCTGTAGAATTTGAATTAACTTTTCGATGTATCTATTACAAAATCATTTAAACCATGATTAATACAATATTAACGTAAATATAAACATTAACGTTTTCCGAAGTTCTACATTTTTCTAAAATTATTTAAACATGTGTTTGATACGTGCATAGTAGATCAGTGGTTACCGCAATATTTCCTATATATATTTTAAACCACGATAAAACATTTAATCATTCATAATATATTATAATAAATATATATAGGTCAAAATATACGCGAATATTACTTCTTTTAATGATAGTTGTTAAGACGTATACTCCGAATTAATTTTCTACATTTGAATAAGATTTTAAGACAAACCGAAATATTTTCTAATTGAACTATTAATTAACCAGCTAACATGTTAATGTGCGAGTTTGTTTTTAAAAATAACCTAATTACTCAGGTATCAGGTACCTATTTAATTACAGTAGATGAGCAATATACTGCCCAGTCTTAATCATTTCGAGTAATTAATTAAAATATAATAACATATATATTTATTTTGTCAATTACACATTATTATGTAACGTAATTTTATCACTTGCTGTTTATTATTGTATATTACAATTTTAATTATTGCACTATATAACACTATTGTACATTATTGTATCATTTGTATCTGCGTTATATTATGGGAAAGTATACATGGGTTCTGGTCCTCATAAATGCAATGTGTCTAATTGTTTATTTTTGGGGGGAGGGCTAAAACTATATAAGCTGCACAGACCCACAGGGGCTTGACCCTCGCATCCCATAGTCTGTTAGATACATATATTTGTGCAATGATTATCTACTTACAAAATCCCATATTTGATTTTTTTTTTAATTTAAGCATATTTTTATTGGGTTCTGATTATAGATTAAAGAATGAATGTATAAAAAGGTTGACAAGTGGGTATCGCTCTGTTGTACATTAGGTGTCGTATGAGTCAATGTAATTGATGTGTTGAATTTTAATTCAAGGACATTATATTATTGTATAGGTACGTGAAACGATTCTGAGCGAAGACCATCTGTCAACGGTCAACCAGCTATATTTGTATAAGTATAATAGGTATTTTATGACATTATTGCTATTAAAATAATTAATTTTACTATTATTAAAATAACGTAGGTTAAATTAATTTTTACCAAGAACATTTCTTTTGATATAGTTCATTTGAAAGTTTCAAGTGTGCATGATTAATATTTATATAAATTACAACAAAATAACTATAATCGTTATTTTCTGTTTAAATAACTAATTTTATTAAAATTTGAACTTACAACATTTATTAAAAAAAAAAAACTTTGTTTATATAATATTATTAGATTTTTTGATAACAGTATAGTACAGTACAGTATGAATTAGCATATGAGAAACATTTTTTTAAATTTTAAATTCTTATAGTTATAAAAATTAAACATTTTATACAATTTTAATTGCAGAATAATTTGCAAATTTTCGTGATTTTGATGAATTTTGACAAAATTTGAACTTGAAGTGCTTTTAAAAAAAATCATGCATTCGTATCTTTGATATTTTTGAACTGCTATTATAACAACTAATGAGAAACCTTATCTTAATTTTTTTTTATATATATTAATAGAAAAAAACCTAAAAAAAATCAAAATTAAAATTAAAATTTTTTATGTTTATAAAAAACTCAAAAACAGTTAAAATATTTTGAAAATTGTATCAAATATAGGAAATGCTAATACAAACATTTGGTGAAAGTATAAAGTATTTGAGGTTATTAATTTTTGAGTTAAAGCAAAAAAACTAAATCACTGTTGTCAAAAAATGGTCTTGCGTAAAAATCTTAGATTTTTTACATTTTTTTTTTTTTGGTTTTACCGATGGTTTTGATAATTACTTGGAAATGTTTTACTTTTGACTTTTACAAAGTATTAACTAGATTCATTTTCCTATCAGAAAATATGCTGATGTAAAAAATCAAAGCAATTTTACTGCCCCAAAAAGCGATAACAGACGTAAAAAACACATTGTAAAATTAATACATTGTTCCAAATCTAAAAAAAACAAAGTGCTTAAATGAAATTAGGAAGGAATCCCACCCTAGTCACCTAAATTGCGCCTATGCCGATCTTTCAAAATTTCTGAATTTAGAAATATTGTTTTTTTTAATAGGTTTTATTTAGAAGGAGTTGGTGTTTTTTTAAAGTTTTTAAATTTAAAACTTTTCGCACAGGTACTATTAATATCGATTAGGTACTTAGTACTGTCATAATAAATAGTTCAAAAAGTTTTTTTTATCGTGTGCCCCAGTTGGTAGTCCTTTCCCCAAGAACACAAATATTCTTTATATTTTCAACTCTGTGAATAATAATAATATATTTCAAATTATACTTTAATAATTATATTAAACTATGAGATTATACTTGATATTTTGATATAATAATGGTAATATTTTCCAGTGAATAATAATTAATAGTAAAACGTTCTATCGTTTTCTATATACTAATTGAAATTTTGTAAAATAGTTTTGACTTTTAACATGTACTCGGTGGAAATATGTTTAAATCATCTCAATTATGGATTACGACTATTTTGCTAATATAAATTAATATTTATATTAGCAAAATAGTCAATAGTGAATATAATATAGATCATAAATAAATACACGTGGCAGTATATCAAAATATATTTATCTCTTAAATAATGTTTTATTATGTTTAGCGACGAAGCGTTACTCATGTTTTTCCGATGACGTTTGCCATGTTCTGATGTTTATAATAACAATAATAATACTATAAATAAATTATAATAATCTGGTAGGTAATGGGTATTCTCGTTTAATGCGCGTTTACTGAAGACCACTCCAACTGTTATCATATTATTTAGTTGGTATATACTTCGGTACTGGATTTGTAACTCTATAAACATGGGAGGGGATTTGAGACACACCCTTCCTACCTACCTGTCCACCTACTGTTCTAGAAAATAATAACGTATAAAATATTCTGTCTGTTAGACATCAGTGGTCAGTGCACAAATTCTTCAAGTCCGTCAGTGGTCAGTGTTTACCGATTAGCATTACCTACATCGCAACAAACAGTTGTTGTTGTATCGAAGAAGTGAATTAGTGGCAAATAATTTTTTTCAAAAATCCACCTACAATACTCGAGTTTTTATTGCTTATTTAGAGGATTTTCCGAGCCAATTTGCAGAAAAATGGTAATTATTGTTTTTATTTTACCAAATACATCGCAAAATATAGCTATAATACGTTTAATATTATCATATTCGGTTAAGACAAGTTGATAAAAAAATGTATTTTTTTTATTTTTAATTTCTATCTGTTAACTTTTAATATTAATATCGACTTTGGTAGGTAATATAATACATTGAAGCATAATATTTGTTAATGTCTATGTATAAACTATAAAGGTTACTTAAAATGAATATTGTTGTTATTTTAAACGCGTTTAAATATTTCGCGAATATGGTGTTATTAAAAGTGACTCAGTTCTCAATCTGTGGTACGCGGAAAGCTCAAAGGTATATAAGCTAATAAAATAACGTTCGTCCAAAACAACACCAACCGTCTCGTTGAAGTAAAGTAAACCATAATCATAATAATAATAATAAGAATAATAATAATAATAATAATAATAATAATAATCATAATAATAATAATAATAAAAATAATAATATAATTGTACGTCATATTTAATTTTGTTTTTGTGCACGTGAAATAACGTATTTATTTTTGATACGCAAAAAAGAAGTAGTGGTACGTGAAAATATTCAAACCGTGTAGGTGGGTACGCAGATATAAAAAGATTGAGAACCGCCGAAGTAACTATAATACGATTGTGCACGATTCTTTGGTGATGTGTTTACACGAGTTTAAACGATTATCATTTATCAAAGAGATTCAAAGGTTATTATAAATTTATAACGATAAATTATGTTGTTTTTAAATTTTTATTTACGAGTTTGTTTTAAATAAGTACCTACCTAATAACTATTACAGAACAATAAAAAAATATATAGTTTTAATGTTTTATATTAGTTGGATTTATTTTTAAATATACAGCATTAGATATTAAAGTATACTATAACTACTAATTTTGGTTGTATAATAGATCAGGTTTATAATTATACATATACCTAAGTCATTAAAATAAAACGGTATCGTGACTCGTTAGTAATGGTAGTGAAATATCAGATTGGAATTTTGATAGTATTATTTACAAATTAAATGATAGGTACTAAATAGTTTATGTCATTTGTGCACTTGTGCGCTGTATAACCGTAAAGAATCTCGGACGAAAAGTCCATTTTGTAAAAAGTTGGACTAAAAAGTCTGAAAATACAAGATTCAAAAACTTAAAAAAACATAAAGAAATCAAACAGTTTGGGTTTAGTGCAGTTCACTTCCTTGTGGTGACCTTGGATAATATTTTAATAGTTGTAATATTGGGGTGTACTTGGGTCGTGGGTACAGTGTCATTATAGGGCCAGCATATGCGATGTACGACACAAGTCTGCACGACTGTACCTACTCGGTATAAAATTCTTTGCAGGTTCTTTGTTGGTCGTTGCCGAACCGGTTTTAATATTTTATATTTGTACACATTATAATAAATCTATAAATCATCATAGCACACGAATAAATTGATGTTGTGGTAGTCATTTTCGCGGTCTGTATTTACAGAATACAGTCAGTTATTGCCAGCTATTTGAAAGATTAAAATACACAATTATAAAATATTATGTAGGTACACTTGATTTATCTGTTTTAAAAATTCATAGTGCCAATATATTATAGCATTATATATTACAATATATTAATATACTGGAAACGGCAATCAGAAGAAAAATTTATGGAAATATAAATCATCGGAATAAAAATCCCCAAAGCAACTACTTAGTATTTAAATTATAAAAGAAAGTATAGTATTTACGTATATATTAGTTATAGCCTTATAGGTATCTATGTTAAAATACCTAAATAAAAATAATAGTAGATAATAATTAGGGACTGAATTTAAAAGCTCTAAAAACTGTCCCAATAAAATTGTAAACTTTCGTCTAAAAGAATTATAGTTAAAAGACAAAATTAAAATAATACAAACATTGAAGCATTTTTAACAGCTGTGTCTAACAACATACACAATCTATCTGATACAGTTTTTTTTTTAAACAAACCGATAGATTGATAGACCATAGACTAAGACATTATAATTTTGTATACATATATATTTTTTATTATAATTTATTATTATTAAAATAGTTATTTTTATATTATCTGCAAGCGAACTGATTAAATATTTTTTGTAATAAACTGACTTTTATATTTTTATTATTTATATTATGATTGACAGTTGGATACGCTGTCCAACAACTTTCGCTGGCTAGCGCTAGGTTGATATTTACTGAATGAAAATATTAATATTTTTATTATTTAAATGTTTTGGGAATTTTTTTTTCTAAATTCACTGGAAATAGAAATAAAAACATTATTATTGGTGCGCGATATATTTAACTCATTTAATCGAAAATGATATTGCGTACTTTGGTCGACGCAAAGGCAAATAATAATATAATAGTTTGTGAATGTCGTCTTGACTTAAATACTCCTGATCTTAACCATCCCTGTTAGAATGTATCTATAATACGTTATTTATTTATTACTGTTTATTTAAATTTTTCCAGGGTGTACCACGATCGTCAATCGTTTTTGCGGTATTATTGACTTGCATATGTGCCCAAAAGCCATTTTATGCATCCAGCGGTAACCATTATCCAAGCGTCTTACCCCAAAATCTACCAAACAATTCGGACGTGGGTAACAGGCTCGGCGAAAACTCGACTCCCGACCCGTACCTGGGTTCGGAAAAGCAGCCGGTATACAACGTGGAAAAAGAACTGGTTGATAGAATAACAAATCAGTATCCCAGAGACAAGCAACCGTTTTGGTATGTGAATGCCGCCCAGTTGAACAGCATCAGGTACCAACAGCAACCGGTGGTACAACAGACGGAACAATCGGCGGTACAACAGGCGGAACAATCGGCTGGACAATGGGTGGTACAACCGGCGGGACAACGGGCGGTACAACCGAACAATGACTTCGCACTGAGGCGTCAACAAGTATTCATTCAACAACAACAACAACAACAACAACTAAGGCAACAACGGCAGCAGCGCAATTGACGTTTTTATCAAGAAACGCGTTATAACTTATTTACACGCCCATACATTATTATCACAAATCTTAACGTCTCTATATTAGAAACAGATTCAGCTAGTAGTAAAACATATAATAATATTATGTCAAAAGAGTTAAAAATTTAGCTAGACAGATAGGTCTGTATCGATTCATTTATCATTTACTAATGATTAATAAATTATATATTATTATGATTTCGATTTAAGTGTAATTTAAAATATTTACACATATAGTTCCATCGATCATTTTTAACTAACTAAATAACTAATAATGTCACTAACGTAATTCGGTATATGTTTTTTTTTTTTTTTTTTATAATTGATTTGTTGTTTATAATTTTAAATATACTACATGACACTCAACTGAATTACACTTTTGTTTTGTAAACACAATTTTCGAGTTACTGCAAGTGCTTATCTCTGGAAAAAAGTAAAGTCATTAAATTCAAATGCGATTTATTTTACATATAAATATTACCACTTAGATTAGTTATAATATATTGTACAATAAGTAAATATAACTAAATTCCAACAGTTTTGTATCAACGTCATTGTAAAAGTTATTTTAATGCCATTATTTAATAATTTATTTCCATTGTGTACTAATTGTATTTAGCACCTATTTAATTTTTATCTCATAAATTATTGAATCAATAAACCACATTGTATTTTATTTGTATGCTTCAGCAATACAAACCAGAAATAATTAACGAGGGCTTGGATTAAAAAAATTCGTTTAATGTTAATAATGATGAACATGAAAAAAAAAATTTACTTTCGACATTTTAAGTTTCACTTTGGGTATTTACAACAAACCTAAACGTTAGGTATTCAGCGCTTGAATTGGAATTGTATTGTACTTACTTTAAACAATATAACATGCGAACACCAGGTTACCTACTTACTTACCAATTTTCTTCATTATTTTTAATTTGGATAAAATTTTTTATTCTGACTGATTTTGTGTTACAGTTCTTAGATTGACTCTATAGCAATCGTGATTCGGTGGAACCGATTTATAATATATTAACACGTTATTATCATAGCGATCTTGTTAATAATTTTTTTCCAAGCATATGATTAAATTTTACTTATTTGGAGTTTGCTTGCGATATAGTATTTAATATTTACATTAAAACTCATCTTTAGAAATAAAATTGTTTGAAATTTGTAATTATGATTTCAAACTCCAGACAGCCGCTATCCCATATATGTTGGGTAAAGTTGCCTAATATATTGAATTGTTTTCAACGTTTTGTATAAGTTTTTAATGAATTCTTCTATTTAATCAAAATAAAACTACATTAAAATGATATATAAACACATAAACTACTATTGGGAATATTAAGTTTAATTTTGTTTCTCAATGTAACCTTTTAAATTTTTCAAATGTCTAAAATTTAATTAAAGTTGTCCAATATTGGCAACCAATCTCTTAAATTGGACAACCCTATTCTTCAATATTGGACCACATCAAAATATACTGATAAATAATCCTTAAATTTTGTTTAAATGTACAGATTAGTGAGTTCTGTATTATATTTTTCAAGTAATTTGATAAAATTTATAATAATATTATTGTTAAATAAGGTTTTTTATTGGTCATATTTTGGCACATGGGTTCAATGTTCAAACCATAATCATAATTTTTATAAGCTGCAGTCATCTACAGATATATTGCAAAATATTTTGAAAATGTATTCATGCATTGTAGGTAGAGGTTTATACTATGTATAAATGCATAATAGGTGGATTTGTGAAAAGTTTCAAGTCTACGACTAATAGTTTTTAAATTACAACCAATTAACTAAAATCATTATCTACTATTGGTTAAATGTCCAAATATAAAAAAAGATTACATGTATTAATTTAATATTCGCTATATAAACTGTTATAATTGTTTATTCTTTCAACGCCTGTGGTTCACTTTGTCCAGTAAAATACTACCCCCAACTATAATGCGAACAAGTCTCCGCCTATGTCCATATGACTAGACGGCGCTACATAGGTTAGGTACATATGCCTTTATGTTTTTGTATTTATTTACTTTTAGGTGTATGACTTCCGATTATATTTTTTCTCGTTACAAATGACCACAAACAACGATACTACATTTTAGGAACTTTATGTGTACCGTTAAACTAATAAGTGTATTTATTACCAACAAGATAACGATTATTTTTCAAGTACGAAGTATCATTTCGCGTTTGTGTTTAGTACGAAACTTGTTAGGATGCCTACGATTTATGTACCTACTCGAATCAAAAAAAATTAAAAGGTCGACCTAAGTGTTGAAAAAAATAGCGTACCTTAAAAATATTTTACCCAACCAATCTAGTGAGACGCGAAGCTCCTCCTTACACTCTCAGTCGTGTCAATCCGCAAACAAATAATTACAATAATTAACTTTAATAATGACTATTACTTATGAGTGATTTGAATAAAAATGTTTTGAACAATAGTCGTTGTTTTATATCAAAAACAATAATCGTAGTTAGTTAAATGTTTATTGATTTATATTTTATTTGAATTTAAATTAAATTAAATTCTATAACTGCTATACGGTATTAAAATAGTAATAATAAGTTGTACAATTCATAAAATTTAATTTGTGTATCACATTTAAAATAAATTTACAAAATAAAATAATGTAAAAAAAAAATTAATTTTGTTAAAATGAACGTACCGTCATCACGTTCCGATAAAAATAATTAATTGGAGTGCTCTCAAATAATAATAAAAAAAATTGGTGATCTCCTTTCTTCTACGCTTCTTCCATGCTTAATTCATCATACTACAACTGGTTAGGCATTGATATTTTGGTTTTTAGTTATGAAGAATTCCTATAAAGTTGCATGAAAAAAAAACTCCAAATATTTATTTGACTGATACGATTATTTTATTATTATCTAATATTGGTTATAATAATTTATTTTTGTATAGTTACAATTTTAAAGTGTTGTATTAATAGAAATTTATCTATAAGCTTAAAGAATCGGACTGGATAACAATAATTAGGTAGCACGACAGAGATTGACGCATTATATACGCGGTTGAAAAATGTACCCAAAACAGACGAGTACATTCGATGTTTTCGTTTAATAATCCTATTTATTCTACCTAATGCTGTATTATTAATTGCTTCGGCCGTATATAACGTTATGTTATTTAGTTTTTGAAGCCAATTTGACGGTATTGAGTAGGTATAGAAGTCAAGAGATTGCGCGTCAAAGTTGAAGCAGAATAATAACGAAATTCTGTGAAGATTATTGGTGCTCACAAGCAGTGTACTCCACTGTAAGTTTACGACTTTTAGACACTACCCGCATTTATCCTCTCGAAGATTTTTTTTTAAAGAACTCGTATTAATAAATTTAAAATTTCTTCGGATTAGTTTTACATTTCATTGTTTTATATTATTTTTGATTTTGTCATCAGAGAGTAATACTATATAGTTATTACATCTATGTCGATAATGTAATTTTCATTTTGTCAGTACTACCCAAGTATTTGGGACGAGGTTTAAAAGTTTTAAACAAATGGTTTTCAAAAAATGGCTTCGAAAAATGATGTTGAACAATGGCTCAAAACTGGCAAAAGCTGACTTAGACTTTAGCTGATAAATTTTTTTTTAAGAAACGAACAAATTGTATACTATAATATTATGATGACGATATAAATTTTGATATCTTCATTCTATTTTTTCTTTATTAAATGGAAAGGGCTCAATGAAACAAACAATAGTTTGTGGGTATTGTGCAACCTATTTGGAATTGATGTCTGCATTGCATAATATTATTTTATCGTCAATTTAGGTATGATAATTAATTTAGGATTAAATCTTGTTATTAAGTAAGTTAAGCATTCTATGATATTATAACCCATACAAGTACTATAATATGCTTTTAAATCGTAAATTATTCGTTGATATGAAATGTTGGGTATTAATGTGATATATTGTTGTAAATGCAAATACCAATATAGTCCTTAATGATATTATAAATCGACTGATCTGCACAGCGAATACTGGTATAATATTATTATGTCATCTAAAGCCAGTCCGATTTAAAATTAAAATATAAAATTTTAAAATTAACATAGACGATAAAAATTGCATTATTTCGCATATGCGAATAGAGTATATAAAACAACAAGAAAACATTTGAATGATAACATTGATATCTAAGAATATAAATTACATGGTTTAAAAATTTGAATACATAATAATATAACAAATCAATAACTATAGATAACAGATACTATAAGTATATAAAAACTGTATAACACTATTATGAACTAATTACTTAATTACAGTATAGAGTAGGTATATAGTAAATATTAAAATCAATATACGTAATAAGATATAATCAGGGCTTGCATTAAAAAAAAAAAAAAATCGCTTTACAATCTAAACGTTATACAATTGTTTGCATTTATCATTATTCAGAATGTAAATGGACGTTAAATTATTTTGTTTTGCGTTATTTTTTGTTTAATGATATATTATATTTTTTTGTTAACCGTTATGTTTTGTTTTGCGGTATTTAATTATTATTGTTTATCATTTTCCGTTTTAATTATGTTTACAAATTTCAATCGTTTTTTTATCATATAGAACGTTATTATCATAACGTTGATATAATGTTTGCAAGCCCTGAGTAAAATATAACAAAGAGAGCGAATAAATATTTTATAAATAATTTATCATTTTGTACGATTTACCTTTTTTATGTAAATGTACATAATACTAGTATACTGATCATTATTTTAGTAATACATTTTTAAAATTGTAATTTGATAAATATTTAATAACATTTAAACATATAATAGTGAATAATAAATATACTTATCTACTTAATAACAGTTATAACTTATTTAAATTTCACAATAACTATTTCGAATAGTATAAATTATGTTATAATTCTAATGATATGTAAATGTCAAACAATTGATATGTATCGAGTTAACAAAATTTTAGATTCAGTTTAGTAATGCTTTTTTTTTTTTTTGATATAATGTAATGATATGCAATTTTCAAACAATTTATATATATATATATATTATATATATATACCAAGCTAACATAATTCTTAATTAATTGCAAGGTCTTTATTGTGTTATTGTGACAAAATATAAATAGTTAATGATATGTAAATTTCAAACAATTGATATGTATTAAGTTAACATAATTATGAATTGATCGCAGAAAATAGGAATAGTATTACAATGATACTTATGCTTAAATTTAATTGATATGTTTTTATTTATTTTTGTATTTTAGTAGACTTGGTCAACACAATTAGTTTCAATGATTACAGAAAATTGAATTGATATGTTGAGTTTAACTTTAAGTCTCGATAAATATACTACTCAAAATAAATATTTTAAGAGTTACCTCGGTATTGTTTAGAAATAAATTTGTTAAATTATTTTAACTATAGTGGTACTTAATGGTAAATATATATATATATATATATATATATATATATAATAATAATAAATAACATTAGATAAATAACAATAGTATGACTAGTTAGTGTCTTAACTATATTATAATGAATATAATTAAAAATATTTAACGTAAATAATAATACTAAACAGTAAACATGTTGTAATTTGTCGCGTCAATAACAATATAACTTTGAATCTAATATTGAAACTAAATTATTTTAGACTACTAACGTATTAAATAATAATTTATTAACTGGTTTCTAAACAATATTTGAGAATCCATGTTTTTAATTTTATATTTAAATATTGATTTTTAATAATTCAATCGATGTTTAAAATCACTTGATACACCGCGAGTCCACAATTAGTAACAATCCTAATTTATAAGTAGTGTAACGAATAAAAATTACTATTTAAGAGTTAAAAGTTTAAAAAAATGAAACAGTAACATTATAAATAAATAAAACAATAACAAGTGCTTAAACTTTAGATGAGTTTTTGACGTGGTAGAATATGAATAAATTTAAACGACGGAATGCACTGCAGTGCATTCGATAAATACTTAAGTATTTGGTAACTAAAAATTTCATAGTGTAAAGTACAATTGTACAAATATAATAATTAAAATTATTTTATCACTCAAAGATATGTTTGTGGTACTAAATATAAGATAATAAAATTGCAAAATACGTTTGTAAACGATACAAACAACGTTGTCTTAGTTTCTTTTCATGTATATCATTTTCTGCATGGTCATCAAACTTTGCTCGAGGGCCACTATAAAAGCATTGTTGTTAGTGGTTTTAGACGATTTAAACGAAGATACACAAAACACCAAAGAATTGCTTTGGGGATTGTAGGAAACGCCATAGCCATCGGGCACAACTGGTCCATAGCCCATAAAACTGTCTGTTGAAGTTAATAGCTACAATAAATATAAAAACACAAAACAATACATTAGAATGCATAAAAACCCAATCACATAAATAAATAATATGGACCTATTTAAAAAACAATTGACAGTAAACAATTGACTGCAAAAATTAGTAGTAAAATTTGTAAATTACAAATGTAAAACGTTTTTTTTTACGAAGTAAATGTACTGACTGAATATAATCACATTATTTGTACTTATTAAAAAATAATGAACATTTTTTAAGTACAGTACCTATACTAAGCAGACAAATAACGAGAAAATGGAGTGATATAAACCAGACGTGCTATGCGGTTGGGATATGGTCAATATCATTAAAATGCAACGGGTAGACTTAACTTAACCCGAGGTTGGGTGATAGATTAATTTGGGTTGTACACTTCTATAATATTAATATGTTGTTTTATGTGATTAAGCCGTTTAGGTAGTATTTCATATTTGTAAGTTTTCCAAGCAATGTTAAAATACTGCTAACGAACTGCAAATAAATATTAAAATGTATATGACACACCTATAATTTTAATTAAATCGATTTGCGTTATTTTATTGCAATAATTATTTATAAACTATTTTTTATGAAACATTATTTATTTTAATAGACAAGAAATCGTTTTCAAATATTATGAAAATTAATACGAGTAAAATAATCAAGAATTTTCGAAAACCTAACCACTCATCGTAAAGTGGTTAGAACTTATCCTATGCCAGAGATGTATGCGGAAAGAATTAGTTTTAGCGATAAAAAATAGCTATACGTCTATTAAGTAGGTATATCTGCATAGTTACAATATGATGTCTCATAAACGTTTTTCAGTTCAATGAATGTTTAACATTAATTAATGTGTCTCATTTATTGGATTGTACGGCACACGTATTCATTAAAATATATAATATAACGTACAATAAATACTACTAAAAGTACTATTAAGACAATAACATATAGATAGATATTGGCAAACTAGACATTGGTGCAAAATAGGGTTTTTAGCATCCCCGAGTTCAAATTTAGTACCCCTTGTTTATTTTAGATAATTATTATTATTTTAGTAATTTATAAATCATGAAATATTTATCGAAAATCGTTTTATCTATTAAGGTCATAATAATTCATAATAAATTATTCCAAATTTCTATAATTGATGGCACTATATAGATGTATGCTGCGGTGGACTGAAATATTAATGGTAAACTCCTATGGGTCTTAAATAAACGTTTTATCAGCCAAATCTAAATTTAAAATAATAAAAAGAGTAATATATTTAGTTTGTTTTTATAATTAGTATGAAGCGTGTATGAAAAAGTTTTAATGTAGGTACTGATTATTGTAGGTTTGTAACTTATGAGATCGTGTAGTTTTAGCAGTAGGGTGAAGGATAGTCTGCTCTGAGAAAATTTTACAATTTTCCACGTTTTAGAGGTCTAATTGCGTCAATGTAAATAGGTCTAAAAAATTTTAAAAACATTTTACTTGACTTGTTGATAATGCAAAATGATTGGCAATTCTATACGAATCGTCTTCGAACATGGCACACGATATGGCATTTTCTCTTGCTGCTTGTCTCAATCCTAATAAGTGAGTGTCTATGCCCATACCGAGAATATTGTCAATCATGATGTCGGTCTGTTTTTTTACAGCAGTTTCAAAAAGTTGAAGTTTTTCATTCTAAAATATTATGTTACGCACAACAGTTAATTTTAAAACAATTTAATATTTTACTAAATCCTGAACCCTTTTTTTACTGAACGGGACTCAAAATTTAATTTTAAAATACGCGTATTTTTAAAAATGTACACGTGCAGTGCCAGTTTTAACTCTAAACGTGGTATACACAACGACGACCCTGAGAATTATACCTTAACAATTCTACTTTTTCTTTTGAAATTAATCAGAAGGTTTCATGATTTTTATGCATAAAAAATACCGTAGGTACTATCTCATCGAATTATACAAGTAAAAAATATAACATTTTAAAATATTTATTATAAGTTGTCTTATATTGCATAGTTTTTTTTTTTTAATAAACCTTAGCTATGTTCCTCAAAATTAACAAAAAATGAAACGCCGACTGATGGAATTCATCAATAAATAAAATTAGGTAAAATACTTTTATATCCGGTTCATTTAGCTTTTTAGATTTTTTAAGATGATATCTATGCTGTATCACAATTCCTAATCCAGGTACCTTATTATTGTTGAATGATTGCTGAAAAGTGACTGTCGGACGTTGATATAAGTCTATTATTCGAATAGTATTAAAAAACGTAAGGAATGGGAAAAAAGAGAAAATCCGGACTTGAAGTCTGGGTCTCTATAGGCTGATAGAAACTTAAATCCCTCAAGTTATTACTATTAATAATATTTTTCTTGTCTTGGAATATTAAGTTATATTTTGTTATTATAGGCAAAATAATTTCTCGGGGTCATTTTTTCTTAATAAGTATTTAGTACCTACATATTTTGTTCAAAAGCTCTAATATTTTAATTATATTTTATACATTTTTATTTTATATCTCACAAATACTTAATATATTGTTTATACACTATGACTAGTTAATTTGATATAACTAAGTATTTATGTACTTTTATTTTTAAGAACATACATATTAATAATAACGATAATAATTACTGTTTTATGATAATTAGTAAAAAAACAATCTATAAAATATTATTATTATTATTAAATATTTAATAAAAATATTAAATTATTACTAAAAACAAATTATATTTTAAGAAATGTAGGTAACTATTAAATGTATTAAAATAATGTATAATGTACAACATATTAAAACTGAACATCGGTTATTTATTTACTTATTTTTGTTGAAAATTTAGTATATACATTATTGTATTAATAATTATTGATATCAGTTATTAGTTATTACTTATTAAAGTTTATATTGATTAGGTATGATATTTTTAGTTTCAACACACTCATATGCGTTTACAAATAATAAGTATGCATTTATTATGTGCGGTGCTGAGATGTTTAAGAATTTTAATTTATTGTTCACGGCAGTGTGCCGTATACGGTTCCTATATAGGGTTATGTCCTTTATAAGTTTTATTGTTACGGTTGTACTAGTATGCGAAGTTTAATATCTTGTGATGTCACCGGGAGAAAGTCTTCTCAGTCTTTCTCCACGCCTCATCCTTTTTCCACCCCGTCCACCTCTAGCCACGCCACATATCTACACTCGTATATATATAATACAGATGACACCTGGCACTGCAGTGTCGTTTCGGTAGATTATTATTACATCAGTCACTGTATAGTATATCTTCTTTGTGCCTAATATGCCAGTCTCGGTGACGGCCGACTGATTCATTGCCTTGGCCCATTCCAGTGCTTCCATTGTTGCCGCCCGTATGCAATCCACTCTACCCAGTCGGAAACGTCTGGTGGAGGCGCTCTCGTACGTGGCCACCAGTTTACCGTGAAGCCTGTAAACAATAGTATTGAATCGACGGCAAAGTGAACGATTCGTAAATATCACAGAGCTTGCGATAATTTTACAGTATTTTATAATCAAGTACATTGTAATTTATTTTAATATTTCAAATACATATATGCGAGTATAAGTCCTATAACGTTTGTTATGGTTCAGAAAAAGAAAAATGACTTAGCGATTTTTATTAGCTATAAAAATAATACCTAAGTAATAAGTATATAGGGTATTAACTAAAACAAAAATAGTTGAAAATCCGTTATATACTTACTTATGATAAGCTAATTGCATTGCAAGTTGTATGTAGACATCTGGACTGATCTTACAAGATTTTATGAATTCTTTTCCGTATTGAGTGAATCGGAATACATGGAAGTTTAAATCTTTGATTAATCTAAATATTTATAACATATTAATATTAAGAAACCACATTTTTAGTTCTATACATAATATGCACAATCAAATATAGTAATTGATGATTTATTGTCAATGGAAATGTAAAAATATTATCATCACAGGCTCACAGTTGCACAAGTATATTTGAAATATTGAACGATACGATGTGAGAAGCATAATTAATGTCTCACAATATATTTTTTTTTGTTTCGGTAAAAAAAGTGCTTAAAAAGTTTTATACAATCCCTATATTTCTGCGTGTAAAAATGAATTGAGTCTAGATATAGTATTTACCATGTACTGAATAGTACTCGTACTATAGTTTTAAAATTTTGTAAATGGATTTTAAAAGGCTATATTATTTAATATTCTTGTAAGAGTATATGTACCTAGTATAAATAATCAACTTAATAAAATATTATCTTACTTGTCCAAAACAGTAGAGGCATCAGCTATGTGTTTTATGAGTTCGTTATTAACACTCCATATGAGTTTTTCTGGTTTTTCTGTTGATGCCGTTATATTTATTGATTGTTCGTTCAAGTCTTTGGTACTTTTAATCAGTTTTTCCATTAATTCAATCACTGCAATTCCTTCAGACGGCGAATGTTCGTAACACAATCCATTGGCGCCGTCTCTTCCAATTATCAACTGTACATACAAAAGTTTTAACAAAAATAAATATTTTAATTGTATAAGTTATCATAATCACGTATTGTTTACTTGTATAGTTTTGTCAAACCAGCGGTTGCCAGAACAGTACTCGCTACCTCCACCGTGGATCATTTGATGCATCATGTTCGTCTCATCTCTGTCATTCGTTAGTCTATAGCCTTTTGCACCTACTTTGCACGTGGAATTGAATTCCGGACCAAGTGGTTCCAAATCGAAATTGATGAAAAACAAGCAACGTTCGATTAATGCTAAATTATTGCGATTGGAAGCACTTTTCATTAACAACTCTCTGCTGTGCGCCCAGTCGTCTCTCTTCTGGGATGTTAAAATGCCCACCGAATACGTACCCGCAGTGCTAGCGGTTTTTTTAGAGTCCATTATTATATTCAGTAGTTTTGTCACAATTTCTTCTTCAGTTATCGGAGTTGCGTCTTCGCCCGATGTCAATCGCAACACATAAAACTTAAGATAATAATTGAACACTTGTTTAATATAAACGAAAAAACCACGAGTTACAATTTGGACAACATACCTGTGACTTGCAAGCAACTATAATGTGAGGCCTTGATAATGTCAAATCTGATTCGAAGTCTACAAGTCGATCCTTAACTAATCCTGGTTCCCTATATGATTTCATTAGTCTATAATATTGTGCCATACATAACGGTTGTCCCTTTTCTCTAGACGCAGCTTTTTCGACGGGCAGTTCTCGTCTACATAAACAAAACGTATTATGTTGTATCGATGAATTGACAATAATATTAGGTATTTTATTATTCTATTAAAATTCATATTAGGTTAACAGATTTACTTGTCCAATATACGTTTGAAATTCATCATTTCAACTACAAATCTAGCTGAAAATTTGGCCATCTGTGTCTCTACAGAAAGATTAGGCAGTGGTGGAAATACCATTCCGGGATTGGAATTAACTGGTAACGAGGATTGGTTGCAAAGATACATGTCGTGAAGCCACCAATCATACACCTAAAAGCAACTTTTACTCTGTTAATTTTAAACATCTTGAATATAATGTGTTAAAAAATTTTATTTTTATCGGTCTAATACATAATTTTATTGTTATAAAATGAGTAAACCAATGTGTTTTGCAATAAACGGTAGGTAATGACATTGGATGCGAGTAGATTCCGTTGGTTGTATGTAAGCTTGTCAGTTTTTTTCAATCAGTTATGTTATTTTATATTATACGTCATAATATACTTCATAAACATTTTTAATGTGAATTATCTAAGTTGGAAAATTCGTCTATATTTATAACTCTGCCAAGCTGAATAAATTAAAAAAAAAATTAAATTTATATTCATAAAAAATTTGGATCTTATAATAATTAAGTAAAAATGTATTTCAAAAATTATTCAATTATGATTACACGGCGTTCTGGATAGGCTTTTTAGGTACATTATTGTCGTACGGTCCGTTTCCCGAAATCTTATTAGTTATTACTTATTAGGGTATTATGGTTTGTTAATTAATAATATAATACTAATTAAAATTAGTAATTGCTATAAGTGAGTGTTATTATGAGTACCAGTATAGAGAATTTGGTTCATTTAATATTTATTACGATTGAATTCAGTTTTAAATATTTAAATTACAGGGTATGCAATAATCAGCAATAAAGTTTTATTTTAATTGCAAAACAGTATCTAAATTAAATTAAAATTTATAAACAAATAATTATCTATTGATTACTAAAATAATTGTATTATAATGTTTAAAGATCTAACAAATTATTGTACTAAATCGTATCATAAAATTGTGTTTCTAATAGTGATTTTTAATTTATTAAATTCTCGTTAAATAATCATTAATTTTGGTCTATGACTTTATTATAGGTATGAAGTTACGATTGATTATTACTAAATAATTAATTATTTATTTAACCATCTTAAGCGTAATATTAAAATAACTATAGATTCGTAGAAAACATTTATATAGTTACATGTTGGTATTATAGTACATAATAGCTTGACCATGTAGGTACCTATCAAGTATTTTTTAATTAATATATTTATATTAATAAAAAATATATTATACTGTTTCATCATTACCCCATCAAAATAAAACTCAAAATTGTAATTGTTTACATTTTATTACTTTTTATTTGGTTTTTTTTTAATATGACTAAACAAATACCTACCTATTATAATGATATCGAATAAAACTTACTGCAATTAATATAAAAAGTAATGGGTCGACATTTTACTATCAATTATAATTCCACTATAATTCAACCCCACTATTGTATATTTTTAAAAGAATAATTTAAGGATAATTATTAATTCATAATATTATATTGGTTTTATTGCTTTAAACATTATACTTTAAGCAAATATTTTATTCTTTTACTTTTCACTGTTTTTATTAGTTTTCAACTATATATAATTGTTGTATGTCACTAGCAACTATTTTTAAATTTTAATTTTTTGTAAAATTTAGGTGGGAAAATGTATATATAATCTATGTATTTTTTGTATCATAGCTTACAATAATAAACTCATTAGGTTTCATTATTTTTCTCATTATCATTCTAAGTATGTATAATAATCAAATAATCAAATAAATTACTTACTTAACGTTTAAATTTATTAAGATGTTTTACGGAAAATGTATAAAACATAAATAATTGAGATTTTCGAATAAAAGAAATATAATATTTAAAACCTTTTAGTGAATTAAATTTTGTTTTTGTGCAAAAGTTTACTTTAATCAGTATTACATATTAAATAATATATTTTTTAAATTACTTTAATCTCATCAATTTTGAATTCCGATTTAGTCATATACGCTCAATCATATGAATATAATATCATATAATATTATAATAATTTTCGTGTTAAGAGGCAATCGTTATACCGTTATATGTATTATATTTAGTAACTATAATGTATATTATAATATAAATATAGATGAACGGGGAAAATGTATTTCGATGAGGAAAAAAAGGAGAGAAGGACGATTTAGCAGCTATAATTCTTTGGAGGCCCTAGGGGCTGTTATAGTATAGAAGCCATATAGATACGAGCAAAGGGGGTGTAATTCGTACGGTACCCACCCGGCGGCGGCGGCGGGGCTAACGCTATTCGGTCATTGGCAGTCGCATCGAGACTGCGTGCCTCCAGCGTGGGCGGTACAGTACCTACATCCGTTCTTCATATGCACATAATATTATCTAACCTCAAAATATAAATAATAATATCAGTAACAATAATAATAATAATAATAATAATAATAATTTAAAGAAAACAACGGCAGTTATGATGGTTCCGCCGCGGTAATACGCTTGTATAATAAATTGCGTGATAAACCACGGTAATCTTTATTCACGACCAGTCGCCGCCACCGCCGCCGTACGGTAAAACACCACGTGAATTATTCAAAACCAAAACCCCGACGACGATGCTATACCGTACACTTTTGGCGAGGTTGTTCATTTGTTCGCGGGGGTCAAAATAAAATCGTAATCGGAAAAAAAGAGACAAAATCCGCACGTTATATTGCGAACAGACCGAGAGAGAGAGAGAGAGAGAGAGAGAGAGAGAGAGACTGAGCTTGAGACAACTGAAATCGTACGGATTCATGCCGTGCACCGCAGATCACCTATATACGTATTATATCTAAATACGTACATCTCGGGGATTACTTGAGTATAGACGAAATGCGTATGTATATATTATAATGTATCGCAAACTCCTCGGGATCGACTAACCTTAAATCAAGTTATCCCACAACGTGGTGGGTGGGTCGTGGGTGGCGGGTGGGCGTCTGTACGAAAAAGAACCTATACCGATAAGGCATATGATATAGGTGACACTCGTGGTCGAATAGCGCGCGTAATATATAAGAGCTCGTACAATTGTTATCAACGAGCTCGATCTCTTCCGTGCTCCACTCTCGTTGTAGTGGAAAGAACAATGAGGGATGCAGTTCGTACCGTGACTTATCACAATTTGAGTAAATGCAATACGCCTGTATTTTTTGCTAGAAGCGGGGAATGTTATCGCAGAGCCTATTTCGAGTGCTAGAATAATGCGCGTTATTCACTATCGGGTTACATCTCCAATTCATTGATATAACAATATAATATTATGTGATATGATCGAGTTATTTCATCAATGAATTTTAATTTTACTACGCATATATTATTATATGATGTGTACATCAGCTATACGATTTCCGCGCCATAAGAACTTGACGATTTTTTAGAAATTTACTGTAAATAATTATTACTGATCGCTGTTAAAATACGTATTTTTTTTTTTTTTTTGAACGCAGCTTGTACCTATACGTCATTATATGGTTCAATAATTATTTACAACTAAAAATTAATAACAGTAATTCTCGTTTTATTAGAAATTACATATTTTGTGGTTAGATTACTTTCGGAATATTTACATTAAACATAAATATTAAAAGAGAAGGTTTGACAATTGGCAGCGGTTTGTTTGTACGGTTATATTGGGACTATGCTGCATTAAAAATTTGATTCCGATCAAAGTTCAGCGTGTCATAGGCGAGACATTTATTTTTCTCGGAAGGTTATAAGAATCTAATAATAAGTAATAATTTTAATACATGCAATGTTCAAAGAAAACTCTAATTATTGTATTAAACACTTCAAAAGCCTATAAGAAGTGCTAAGGATTTTTAAAATTTCTTAGAGTAGGTGGTATAAAAGTGTTATAACTATAATGGCCTTTGGAGTTAAGGAAGATAGTTTTAATTAAAAAAATGTATTTCACTATATTAAAACACTGCAGTAGGTACCTACTATTTATGGTTTTGACAGACTTGAACTAAAAATTAAATTATACATCCAAACTTATGTATTGATTTATCGAGAATTTTTATGAATTTAACACATTTTACTATCAGAGAATTTAATATGTGATAAAAAAAAAATGAGTTTATCTGAAAGTTATCAACATAAGTAATATCGTTGAATCAATATTTGATGTTACTCAATATGAATTATTTATCTATGCCTATAATTTAAATTGCAATAGTATTAGAGGTAATAATTATGGATTTTTTTTTATAATTTAATATAATGATAGATTAAAAAAATTAAAAATTAATTAATCATTTCATACCTATCGCTTGAAAATCCTAACCTTAATAAAAAATGTTTTTATTATTTTACTATGACTTATAATTAAGGAAAAGTGCTATACTGTAATGAATTAATTTGTATTAATTAAAAATTTGCACCAAATTTGGTTGTGGGTTTTTTTTTTGAAGGTTTTGTCACCGGACAACCTCCCTCTTCATATCAATCGTCTTGTAAATAATTCTCGATACTATAATATTTCTATTTCAATAGTATGAAAAAAAAAACAGTTTTTTTGTACTAAAACTTATCTGGTTTTCTTAGAAAGTTCTAAATAAAAAAAGTACATCAACGGATGTGTTGTTTGATTTGGGTTATTTTCCATCAAAAATATTCTAAATAAAATGTAATATTATCTGTTTATTCAGTTTTTGTTTTCACCTATTCTCATTAAGTAGTAGTTTTCTTCGTAGGTATATAATATTATAATAAACAATTGATGCCTACCATTATTTGTAAATAATATGGCTACATAGGCACATAAGGATTATAATAATAGGTAAAGGTCGCAGGAAAATCCCATACGTTAAAAATTCTGAACCTTGTTAGATGGGGTGGGGGGAAGATATGTAGGTATAATGTTTTTGATATATCATCGCTGGTTTGTGAATCATTTGTCACGGTGACAGTGATGTGAAGGGCCTGCAGAACATAATATATTATTGTTGTACGTACAATAATACCATAATAATATGATAGAGTATGCAGGTGGGCATATATATTTTATTGTATTATCTGCAAACAGTGAAAAAAACGATGGGTATTGGATTGGATCGAGGCCCGAGGGCTACATATGAAATAAGCGCCAAAGAGATATTAAAACAAATATAATTTACACCAATTAACATTAATATTTTATACATTTCAAAATATTCAAAACTGTCACTAAGCAATCATGATATAATAATATAATCATAAAAATCTATATTTTTGTTCATCGAACAAAACACATAAAATGCATTTATTCGTAATTGTTTTGTAAAATCAAATTTTGGTATAGATTATACGAGAATGATTACTCTATGTAAGTAGGTTTTTACAATAATATTATATTAATAATAAAACACAAAAATCTCTAACGCTCTATCGTAATCAGATATATACCTACATAGTTTGTTGATTGATTAATATTGTGTTGCGTTTGTTGTTTTTGGACAAAATAGTTCTAAATTCAATGCTTGGAATGAAACACACAGGTACATCTATCTGGGATTTTGGTGCTGTTGTACTATAAGATGAATATTTTTCTCGTCTCGTTTTGACGCTCATCCCGCTCACATCGGGCTCGAGAGATACAATATAATATTATAGGTACCTATCCTTGGACAAATTTTAATTTTGTGCAATTTTTCGCCTTCGGGTTCATAGTATGATCGTTACCACGTAATTATATTGTACATACGTATTGCAACCTGCAACCTATCCAGCAGTGACGTCAAACCCTATTTGAGTCAAGCCTTGGCTCTTTTTGAAAGTTTATAACGGGGCCGCTTCATATTTTTTCCCGCTGTGGGAAGGGGTAAAATCACTATCCCCCCCCTCATCGGTACGTCGTCGGAACCGATATTTATGTGTTATGGCTTTTATAATATTTTCCGTCCGACTAAATTTTTAGGACTTTGGCGCCGCTGAACTTATCTACACCTATTTGTAAGCGGGTGCTTGACTGTGCGCGTGTCACCATATTGTAATAATATTATTATCATCGTTATACAACCTATATGTATTACGAAAGCGCACCGTTCGATTATTCGAACGCGGAGGAATCAAAACCGAAATTGATGTTTAACCAATCAGCGTGGTTGCAGTGTGAATAAAATTCTCGCTTATCTCGTTTTCGGAAGGGTTCTCGGCCCGCCGGGAAAACTCATCATAGAAACAGACTCGTCACGTTTTCTGCTAATTGGATTTGCTCCCGGAACCGAAAAGTGTATCCCTCTTCGGCGCTCTCCCCAGTTTTTGTACGAAAACTCCAGGGCGTTCGTTACTCCATTATTGTTCGCGTGATCTGAATTTCGTACATTTTTACTTTGATATGTTTTAAAATGATTTATACTCTTTTCGACAATCGACCGTTCCAAACCCAAGCTATTATTAACGAAAACCGTTTAGAATTTTTTATTTTATCGTCATTACGAATTTAATAAAATGATAATAACGGTAAAAATAATAATTCAGCGGGACCTCTCGCATATAAGGAGGTATTCCATACATCACTTATATTATATTAAATACATATCGGTATTGCTGATTGCACGTACCCAATTGTCATGTTCTTCTCTACGTTCGAGTAATATTTCTTGTAACATTGGACCAGGACCACTCGTGAAATCTGCCACTAGTTTTTTAGTATGTTCATATTGTTTTTCATTTAATATCGGTTTCAGCGTTTCCAGATACAGTTTCGTAGTACGTTCCAACAAAGGCACTGGTAGTTTTGGTAATTTTGTCTGAAAAATAAAAATGTATGAAGTAGGTATACAATATTAAATAACAATATTGCTATATAGTAAGTCAAATATATCATTCGACTTTTTATTATTTTTTTTGTTTTTGTATATTTATTAGTATAAAATAATCCAATAATAAATATTGGGTAATAAATCTAATCTTTATAATGTCTTTATATGTCTTTATCTTTATAATCTAATCTTTAAAATTTAGTCGTTGTTGATCTGGAGCATAATAATAATTATTAATTTCATTTTCCGGTTAGTTTTATTGGGTAATTAAGTTATTATATTTACTTAGAGAGATAAATTAATGCAATAATATATTTTTCTATGCAGTTACTTAATATTGTGACTAGTAAGTTAGTAATAATAATATGGATGGTTATTTTTAATCATAATTTGATATTTAATATATTTATTTTGTTATAGTGATAAAAAAAATGTTTTCATTAATTATTACGTTTGTTACATTAGTAACAACAAGGTATTATATTGTGCGTGTGATCCGGGTTCTCTGCAATAATTCGATTGTTTTTTGATTTACGGTTAAAGAATAAAGTAAGTTTAATTTTCTAGTCACTGTTGTTTTTTTCTCTTGAATGTTTTCGTTTAATCATAAAACTCCCCAGGGTAGGTTTTTCCGCCGCAGCAGTCTAATAGAAGACACGTGGTGGTGCATCCCACGGTAGCAAACAAAAAGCGCCTTCGTCAAACAAAGAGTCCATTCCCCAAAATAAATTCCATTAATTTTGATTACAACCACAGTAAAGTGTGCAGGTACAGGTAGACGCCATGTCATAAATCATATATTCCCAAATGATAGTTGAGTATAAATTGAATTACTCTAATGATATTAATATTAATCATATTAAAAATAAATCACTCGTTTAATAGAATATATTATATATGAGTGTTTTTGTGGTACCTACTCTTTAATAAAGAATATTTAGTCATTAATAGATTAAATACTAATATCGTTATTGCCATGCAGCAATAATAATAAAGTCGCTAATTTTTAACAATATTATGTATTAAACATTATAATGTATACCTAATTCTTATGGATTTCAAATACAAATTACGTATTTCGATGCATTTGAATATGTAGTAGGAAATTTTAAAAATACTTTAAAATATTAAATAATATACAATTTAATAAATAAGTTAAAAATGACTAGGTAGTTTGAATTTTGATTTTTGTACTTCAAAATATTCACAAAAATAATCCACTAAATAATTTAGATCAGTAGAAAAGGTGGTTCTGATTAATTGACATACAGAAGTTTGTAATTCCATACGACATTCTTTAAGTAGTACAAACATTTTTAGGAATTGAAAACATGGTTTCAAAGTATATTAAAAAATTCCAAAACTCAGAATTTGAATAACTGTATTATTGAAAAGAAAAAGGGGTGAGCATGTCTGGTGAATCACCCTATATAAATCGACTGTTTTTAGAAACGTATTTCTATTATGATGTGATATAACGTGTTGTTTTAAAATATAAAATATAGAATCATGCCGAAGTGAACAACGCGAAATTAGTTCTCAGTGTTTTTATTTTTTGTATTTTGTCAGTACTTATCTACAACTTACATTGACTTCCTGTCATTCATTCAAAACAATGATTTACATAATATGCTAACTACAGGTACTATAAACAATACGTACATTTTTAATTAGGTATTAAGCATTTAAAACTTTGCGAGCAAGTGTACAAAAAATAGTAGTCAGAAAATGTTTAAGAGGCAATTTGCCATAAAATTTGCCATATTTTATTCATTCACGCTTTTATATAATATCGCCTAGTTAAATATTTCTTTAATAAGTTTGAACATAATATTTGAATGTAAGTTCGTTTACTACTTTTTAAATTTATATACTTTTATCTAAATATTTATTCATTTAAAGTAATACTTTAAAGAATTCACAAAACGCAATGAATATTTTAATACAATAATACCTTATATATACTATGTTGAAGCCCGCGTAGTTTAAATTGGAAAAATGTAGTAAAGGAAGTATGGAACGTAGAAATTCATAAAAGAAAATAGAGTTTTTATACTTCCACTATATAATATTATATATACATTCAGTTCGTATAGCTTACTTATATTAATACAAGTATAGATAGTTGTAAACAAAATGCTTACATTTTATGAAAACATTCTAAGTGTTTCCCACACATCTAATATAGATTTTATCAGTGATTTTAAAGTGAAAACATAATAACAAAAAACAAAAAATAAACAACTTTATCCTGAAAAACTAATGTAATGATTGTACAACGCTGGAAATTGTTAATTTTATTTGTTAACTTTAATCCAATAATTAATTTGAACTACTTGATAAAATGTTTTAACATTATATACATCATTACAGACTAGTAAATATATACCTACATATAATTCAGACAAAAATCGTTTATTTTTTTTAAACTTTTTAGTTTCTAAGAACAAAAATATACTTAATGTATAAAATGATCGTAGGTATAAGACAATTTAAAAAAAAAATAATATCTATACATGATATAAAATCGCAAGATATAAAATCTATACTGTGATATATTTTTAATCCTAACTTAAATTATTATTTGTTTTTCTTTGAACGTTTTGAGATCATTTATTCCACAGAGTGTATTCCTCCCTGACAAATAGGAATAGAAATATTTATCGAACGGGAGGCGTTCAATTATTATAAATCAAATTTTCGATATCAGACATATTTTGCGGTCAGATCGGCACGGGTATGATATAATATTATATTATTGATCATAATATTTAACCGAATAAATCGCGTGCGATTAATCGGGTAATAGGTCGGCGGTTTATTTTCACGTGCCATTATTCCACGGAGGTTGAAATTAGCGGTTACATTTTAAAGCGCAAGAGTGTGTGCGGTTGAAAAAAGCAAACGCGGCGCAGAACTGCGTAATTTTTGTACGCGGAGTGGCGCAGTCAGTTAGGTCCCTGGCAGCCAGGTGAAAATCAATAAGTTGCCCTCGGCACATAGGCCGGCACGCAACCGCTGTGGTTGAATTATATGTTACAATAATTTTACCCCGGGTTCCATTCGAAACGAGGTCACCGGCATTATTATATAATATAATATTATAAGCTTGAAATTTAGCGACCGATTTGATTCATAATAAATCTCATACCTATAATACCTATTAGGCACAAACCGAGGAAAATCCTCGTACAACGTGTACTTGTATTGTATAATTATAAAAAATAAAACAATAGTACGTAGGCGCATACTAAATTCAGAAACACCAAATTGTATATTTTGCCAAAACTATAATAAATATATTTTATGAATATTTTAATAGCTTATATAGGGACACGGAAATATAACGTAAAGATTTACAGCTTAGAGCAATCTATTAATTGTTTGTAGACAAGACATTTTGGAAAAAAATTGCGTTGAGACTCACCTATAGAGTAGGTATAACCGAAGTTACATTTAGTTAACACGTGACTTATTGTCTATCGAGGCCTCGGATTTCGCTGCATTTTTTTTTTTTTTTTTTTTATAGGATACTTGACACCATGTTTTTGATATTAAAACGTACATATTTACTGTATTTTATAAACTTCAAGGACGTTTTTTTCTAAAAAATTAAAACAGATAATATTTCAATATTTTTCAAAAAATATAATAATTTTGATCTGGTTTTGAAAATTAAAATAGTTAATTTTATGACTAAAATGGTAAGTATAATCTGTATAATAATAAAAGTATCTATTTGCCCATATGAATAATAAGCCTATGTTCTTAAAATTGCAAAATATTTATTTAAAAAATATATATTTTTAAATGTTTATTGCTTTTGAGCTTTGAGCATATACTTTGATGCTTTAAAGATATTAAACTTTGAATTATATAGTTAACAAAAATGCAAGTCTTAATTATTTAAAAATAAATTATATTTAAATACTAAACAATTTGCTTGATCAATAATATGTTTTAAAATTATATTATACAAGACATAAAATACGTATCAATATACATTATATTATATAGTAGGTATAAACACGTAGACATAGATATAAAATAAACATTGAAGTACACATTAAAGTAGACATTTGAAGTATATACATTGAATAAATTAGCATATAGTAAATTAGTTAATTTATTATTAAAATATTATTCAATAGGTATACATTTAATATATTAGTACCTAATAAGTATAATAAGAAATTAATTATTATTTTAATAAATGTATATTGTTATGGCTTGTTTGTTTATTATAAATAATATGTATATTTAAAAAATGTAAGAAATAATTAGTGTTGTTTCTAGTTTTACAAAAGTCAAGTTATAATTAGTTATCTTATAATTTATAAAAATACTTAATATACAGGCCATATTCAATAAGCTCATCATTTTTTCTTATAATAATAAATATTTTATCTAAATTCTTATTTTTTGAATTTTTAAGTTTACTTAAGGACCATATTTTTAATTACTTTACTTAGTCTTTTTAAACAATTTCACTATTTAAGGAGTACTTTGTGTAATTTTTTCAAATGAAAATCGTCCTTTTTTTCTATAAATTGTTTAGCAGATCCCTTTTTTGAAAATATTTATATTTTTAAATTTTAATTCGAACGAGTAGATTTGAGTTGTTAAATGCGCGTATCTACTAAAGATAAAAGGTTTTGAAGATATAAAGATATGAAAATTAAACTCATTAATATTTCTTAACATTGCCTAAGTTTAATTACGTATAGTTATATATTAAATAAGCTCTACATGTTTTATAATTCTGTAAAACTATTTTTAAGGACTATTTTCTTAATATATACATTATAATAATTTAGAAAATACTTTAATACTCGTTAGAAATTTAATTTTGTTGCATTAAAATTATTTGGTTAATAATATAATATAGGAAAAAAGGGTGACTTTTGTTTTAAATAAAGAGTTGATATCACCACAGAACTGTCATTGGTTTTTAAACGGTATAGAAAAATCTAAGTATTTAATACTAGAGTCTTAATATACTTAGTTATTCCAAAAATCAAAGTTTGAATAAATTCATTAACCATTATATCAAAGGAAATAATAGGGAAAAGCGTGTTTAGTGGATCATCTAATATAACTTGTATAATCTAAAATAGTAATTTAAGAATATTTATTATTACTAGGTAGGTAACTATATGTATTGCATATCGTCAAATTTTTAGCTTGATTTTTCTTTATTTGGATTGGATTTAGTTCATTTGGATTATAAGATTTCCTAGTTAACAATAATTAATATCAAATGAGTATTTTTAAATTTAAAACTAATGTATATATTGTATAGTACCTGTATAGATAATACATCGTACTTAGACAACTAGGCATTTCCTGTTTATTTTTGTTAAATTTAATTCGTCGACATATATATAATATTAAGTTCACACATAGTTTTATTCAACGGCATCGTGTTACATCATATTATCAAACGAGTTCTATTCATGGATCCGGAGACGTGAAAAACGATGAAAAGTTTTCAGCTCGTTAAAAACGGCGGACGTTTTATTTGTTTTGGTTCGACAATTTTGTTTGCCCACTGAAGCGTTATTGTTTGTCCAATTTGTTTTTCTGCTCTTCATATCCACCCTTCTGATCCAATTAAACGTACACAGTCGGACTCGTCAATTAGTGAATATGGGCACACACCGAAGCGCGTAGTAGGGATCTCAAAGAATTCCCCCAACAGAAGTTAACATTGAAATACGATGTAGGTATTATTTTCTCGTGTTCGGATCGTCTGAAAACGTGCATCGCTACACGGTCATATGGAGTGGAAAATTATGCCCTCGCTGAGTATGATGTCTAATATTTATATAATATATTATACGGAAAATCGAAAAACAGTGCCTTTGTGTGTGTGTATATATATATATATATATATTAAGACACCTCCTACTCACTACGATATAATGCGATTTATAATTCCGCTATTTTTGCCCACGTATAAATCAATATCAATATTTACGTAGTTTTTATCGTATTTTCTATGTACGAATAACATCAAGATTTATTGGATATGAAATCTATGTGGTGTTTATCAAATATCGTCATATCGACCGACTCACCACCCACATTTATACAGAGCGAATCATGAAGATTTAAAAGTTTCACACCACAATTATACGTTTATATTTGTCAGATCTTCGTGATATAAGTACTGATGATAATATTATACTGCAAAAAAATTCGCCAAACATGCTCATCCCCATTTTTTCTTTTAATAATGAATTTATTCGAATTCGTTTTTCAAATATATTTTGAGGTCATATTTTTAGATTCTTGAAATTTTTTGTACTATTTAAGGAGTATCCCGTGGCGATACAGACTTCTGTTTTTTTCAAATGAGAACACCCTCTTTTTAGTATTAATTATTCTGTGTATATTTTTTTTGAAATTTCAAATGTATTTAATTCAAGATTAAAAGGAGTAGTTTTTTAGGTATTAAAATGTTTGTACAAAAGATACAATATTGTCTTTAAAAATGGTATTACAAAAATATAAATTAAATGTAATATTGAATCTAGTGTTTACTAATTTGGATCATTTTTAAAAATGATAAATATTGATTGATTATTATTAATTATTAATATTTTCAAATTTCCATAGCCCCTGTATCTTTCAAACCCATTATCATGGATCTATTGTCCTTAGTACATAAAGTTAAAAAACTATTCATTCGAAATTTGAATTCGATACATTAAAGCTTTCAGAAAAATTTTCCGCTTAATAATTTATATTGTTGAAAAGGGAGCTTTTAATTCAAAAAAAAAAAAAAAAAACAGAAGTTTGTATCTCCGAGGGGCACTCCTCAAGTAGTACAAGAAATCTCAAGAATTTGAAAATACGATCTTCGAGTATATTCGAAAAACCAAAATTATGAAATAAAAAAATGGGGGTGAGCGTGCTTGGCGAATCACTCTGTATACTGCGGGCATGCATGTTATTATTATTTTTTTTTTATCGAATTCGACGTACAATTAACTATATTATGGTATGCGATTTACGCCAAAAAGCAAACCCAACAATCGGCCATCTGGACCCTTTTGCGGTGGATGTTTATGGGGGTACGGTGTATATGTATTTGCAATTAGACACGTGTCACGCCGGAGAATTATATGCCTTTTGTTATGGTAAACAGCAAATGATGATGAACGATGATAACGCCGTGTGTGGACAATATAATTTTGCAGGTTATTGCATTACGCCCAATTAAGTTCTGGTATAATATTATATTGTATGCAGTGTTCCGAGTTGTGACAGAGAATAAAATGATTAACTGCGTGCGTAGCATTATATAATATGTTATGGATAAAATCTCGTTATTCATCACTCTACCCAGGCGCATTTTCAAGGCATTTTGTGTGTACACAACGAATTTCTAGGTATAAGATATAGGTGATGATACTTGACAAACGTGACAGACTGCAGTTAAATTTGGCGAAACTGCATCAAGTTTATAATAATATAACAAGTTTAAGCGACAGAATTAGCCAATTAATCTAAAATGTCAGATGAAATATAAGACTACGGGCGCGATCAAGCATGCCATTTTAATAGTGTTTAATTTTCAGAAATTTATTCCATCGTTGGATAATAGATAGGTTGCTAATTACTAATTAACTATAGGTATCTTTCTACTTGTCGGAGTGGTTGACGTTCATATATTATATTATTATAATTTATAATGGATCGTAGTCAAAGGCTTTGATGCTTTAATGATAATTTAATTATATAATCACATTAAATTCTTCGGAAACATAATATTGGAAATCGTAATTCGGTAGGTAAGTAAATGCGGGTAATTGTGATTGTAACAAAATAATAATATGCTAATCATTATAATCGGGTCTGCGAATTTAACGATTTCGCATATCAATGAATTTAAAATAAATTAAATAACTGAAAAATAAATTCAAAATAACTGAAATACAAATTTGATTTGAGGTATTACCATTCTAAGCAGGTACAACAGTTTACTTTGCATATTTAAATGAATAAAAATGCATATAACTGTTTTTTTTTAAATATTGATTGTATATATATATGAGGACAACTTTGTGGATTTGGCCAAATATGATACATACATTATTTTTGAATTTATAATTCTATAATATTAAAATTTTGCGTAATTTTTTAAAAAATATTTTTTCGCATATAAAGTCTATCTATTTTTTGTTTTCATAGCAATTTCTATATCTTTTATTTATATATAATTTTATGTATACTTATGATACTTTTATTTATTTATAACACCTTTCAAGCGATATTATTTAATTTAATTTATTTCACATAATTTTGCATATTTTGGAATTTTTATTGGGCATATTTCACTATTTTTAAGTGCCTAAGTACATGTATAATTCAGATTTTTCAAAACATTAAATATATAGCCCCGATGATAGTATTACATATAGTATTTTGATCCTTTTCTTAACGGTTTTAACGAAGTTGATTTACATCAAATATTGAAAATTGAAATAATACACAGTGAGTCGTTCAAATCAACGAATAAAACCCTACTTGCTTCCGATAAAGATTAAAAAATAGAAAACATGATGTCATAAAATAGCCTTTTACGTTGTTGTTGTTGTATCGTCATAACGGTAGTTATATTACCACGGTGGAGAAAATACGGAGGAAAACCAAAGACGTCGTTTTCGACATTCCAGGGCTTAACAACCACTACGGTAACGACTACAACCGTGTGTATGGTGTATGTATATGCATAATGGTCGGTTTAGGTTTCGGTTAAGGTTACCTTCGCTGCGCTGGAGCGCAACGGCGGGTCGTTCAAGTGTAAAGTCGTCGTCATTTCGTCTCTCAATTTATTGTCACCCCGTGTGTTTGCCACACATTGTCTCTTTGGGTGCTCGGAGTGGGTATATTTATAATATAATATGCATGCTGTTGTTGTATATGCATTATCAGGTGCGGGATGAAACGCCGTCGGAGAAATATTATTATAATATAATAATAATAATACAATACCGAGGGGGGGGGGGCTGTTGCCGTAGGGTAGAGGTGGGAGTGAGAGAGGGAGAGATATGCTCGACAAAAAGAAAAAAAACAAAAAAATTATTCATCACGCGGTGGGAACGGCGGCGTCAAAATAACGGGACGAAGGAAGATGATCCGCTGGCAAAGGGGTCGTTTTACACGGGGGTGAGGTTATATATACTGTACAGCAACAATAATGATTATTGTTTCGCCCTCCGCTCTCTTTGTGTATACCGCGACACTACCACTACGACGACCATATACCACTACTCGCGTATACATACCGTGCACATATTTATGTACATATATATATATGCGCACGCGTGTGTGTGTGTGTGTGTGTGTGAGTCCGACGTCGCGGTGCACGTGTCGCCGATTCCCATCGCTCTGGCAAATACATCCAACCCGCGCTTATTATACACACATATTATCACACACAAGCACACGGGGACATAAATACACGTATACGATATTTATCATATATATATATACGATAAACATGTATATAGTATATATACGCGTCACGGTCTTGTGCGGACAGTTTTTATTTCCGCGGGGTGCGTGTATAGTGCGTGTAGTGTGCGCTGCAGTGAACGTCGTTTGATGACTGATATAACGAGTATATAATGTACCCGGAGGTATATAGGCAGGTACTATATTATATTTGTAATATACCTATTCGATGTAGAACGTATTATATTATAGAATCACAGCCATACTTACTGGATAGTCATTGCAAGACGCATAATATACTGAGAGAGAATCGACTTTTGTTTGAAGTTAAAGTGAGTGGCCCCGTCACGAGGGGTTGCCAAAAGACACATGTACTGTTCGAATGCACACAATATAAGACGATTTTAAGTTTACAGTACCTATAAACATTATTAAATTTACGATACAAGTAGGTGGATAAACATGATTATTAATTCATTAATGTATTTTAACGACTTAAAATTCAATAAAATATTAGACCAGGCATGATGATCTTCAAATCTAACAAACAATGAAATATTTAAATAGAAAATCGTACACAGCAGTAAAACAGAGTAAAATAAACTTATTACTATGAATAAAAATGGGTACAATGAGTCTTTTAACATACATATTTATAGATATTGCATATTATAATATATATACATTATTATTTAGGTATAATACCTTCCCGTGCCGTATCACGAGTATCAAGGGGTAACTTATGGATAGGACATAAAATATCGTCAATGATGAATGCAATTATATGAAATGAAGCCAAATAAGTAAACCTATAATCTAGTATCGACTATCAATAAATAAATATATATATATTTCATCATCCCATATAAAAATGTAAACAAATGGCCACAATTTCTTATCTATAATATGTCAGACTGCAAAACCAATATATAGATTAAAAATTGAGGCTTCCTATCCATTTCTTTATTATCTTTGATTATACTTGTAACTATTATCACGATACAAAGTTTAAATAAAAAAAAACAATATTATAATGCGAGTAATACAATTTTTTTAGGCATCTTCCTAGAGTGGCTGTGAACTGCAAATATGCAGCACGAAAAATCGTTAAAAAATAGCAGACGGGTGAATCGTTTACAACAATAAAAAATAATAACACTGTTTTGGCCACGATCAAAAGAACTGTATGTCGACGACGAGAGATACTGCTGCAACTGCGCAATAAACTGTTGCACTAAAAGCATTTTAAAATTTCAAAGAGACTGACACAGGTATTAATGTATTATAAAATATTTAATAGCATATATATATATAGCAAGGTGTAGGTGGAGTTGGATGTATGCGGGTGTGAAGCTAGACAAATGTTATTATCGACGTGCACAAAGCAATATAAAAATAAAGGATTTCGAGGAAACGAGATTTACTTTTTAGGACCTCTTCCCCTCAATTGTGCCAATGATTTATGAATGTTTTGAATGTCGTCACATATAATGTTATACATATTTTATACGTATATCATTGTATACGTTGTACCGTTTTCTACGGGAGATTTACCTAATACTGTGTACCATTATCATCGTTAATTTGGTGTATAATAATGGTAATCAGTCAAAAAATCTGAGCACATTTTTACTGTCATATTAAAAGTTCAAAAATATAAATAATTATTTATTAAAATATATATTTATTTTTTTATTCAATATTTTATTTGATAATTATTTCGTATACCTATAAAATTATCTATAATAATTGTCAAATACAAAATACAAAAATACAATGGATATCCAATAATTGGATAGGTAGGTATATGGAATAGTAATCAAATACAACATTACACTAGAGAAAATTAGTTATATTTTTTAAATTTAAATTTTGTGGATAGAATATTTTTTATTTTCGGACTTTTTGTCTGACATTAAAAAAAAACGTGTCTGACTTTTTTGTTTAAAATGAATCTTTTTGAAAACGGATATAATATTGTCCTCGGATCTTTTCGTTCGGGATTGTATAAAATTATATTGTGTACGTTTTGTAGCAGTGTACTCTGCACACGGCTGCCATGCCGTATTGCATTTGAACTTTACCATTTTATGATTTTAAATTTGAGGGAATTAACTACTAAGCGATTGAAATCACAAACAGAATTTGCACGTATTAAGCTGCGCTCGTTTTGTGTTGTGCAAATGTGTTAAAGCGATAGCAAAATAATAATATATAAGCCATATTATATTATATATAGGGGTCTCACGAAGATCTTATATACTGAATAACTTTTGATGTATTCAATATTCATTTTTTTTTTTTGTTTAATTTATAAACATTTGTGCTACATGTACAATATAAAAAAAAAATGTTTTTATTTTTTAATCGTGAAAATAAAATTTTTTTTTTAAAAAATGTAAATAGCAAATTTGTAGATATGATTATTGGAAAAATGTTGATTTTAAAAATACCCCTTAAAGTGCAATCATTTATTTTCTACAATTTTTTCAAAGTTTCAGAAATTCTTAGAAAAATAAATCGATAATAGTCATTGTAACTAGTTATCGGTAATAATTGATGATAGTGGTTTATTTCTTACACTATAAGAAAAAATAATTCACATTTCCAAAAACTTCAAAAATTATAGAAAATAAACAAATGTACTTCAAGGGATATTTTTACCATCAAAATTGTTCTAAAATTCATATTTACAAATTAGCTATTTTACATTTTTCAAAAAAAATTTTTATCAAATTTAAAATTTTTTTTCATTATTAAAAATAAAAACATTTTTTTAATACTATACATGTAACGCAAGCGTCTATAAATTAAACAAAAAAAAAAAAAAAACACAATTGAATATTGGATACAACAAAAGTTATTTCATATGTCAGATCTTCGTGAGACACTCTGTATATATACAGTATAATATATATTTGCGACAAGGGTGAAAAGGATGTGGTAAATATCGTTTTTTTGTGCATAAATAATAATATATACAAGCGGGTACATAAAACAACCGGATGTAATAACGAGCGGGAGGTAAAAAAAAAAAAAGATAAAAGAACCGACGTGCAACTACGCTATTCCAGTGGGGGTAGACGTCCCGCTGGCTGGCTTTTAAAATGTTCATTAAAAATATAAATAAAAAGAATTTATTTACTCCTGCTATTATAATATTATTGCAGTAGTGCGCTGCGACCAAGAAAATAAAAATACGATTGTCAGTACATCGAAAAGTCAAGGTATATGGGAGGTAGGTATTATATTATGTCGTCGTATCACATATTATTATAATATAATATGCGTACGCATTATATGTTGAATCGTAAATCTAAACATATTATATCGTATTAAAAAAAATAAAAACAATAATATTATGTACGGCGCATCCCGACAAAGAACATGGTGTCTATATTTTTCTAAACAAAATAACATAATATATCAATATGAAGTAAAACAATGTTGTACGACGTCACAATGCACATTAACATTACGTTTTATAATAATAAAATAAATAGGTACCATTTGTGTTGTTTGTTTTGCCGCGATGAAGTTGTTATTTCTGTTTTCGCGTTACATTGTTTTATGTTTTAACGAGGCTAATAACGTTATGCTTGGTTATTATACATCTGAGCAAATAAATTAAATTGTTTTGGTGCTACTACCTATAGTTAAAAAGCTCAAACAATAAATATTATATTTTGCAACTTTAAAATGTGAAATATTCGTTCCATTCCAATGCAATATGTTAATTAAAATGTCAATAAACTACAGCAGTGTTAGTGCGTATAGTTCAGATGGTTTATCAATTCCAAACGCAGTGGAGTAAAAGCAATCGAACTTGTGATATTATTAAAGTTCACGGCGGGTATATAATATTTTAGAATTGTATTTTTGTTTTATGTTTATGCAAAATATCAACGATAATTATGACATATTATTGTTACACCCCAACAAATATTATGCAAAATATGAAATAATTATTATCAGACAATTATTGCTAATACTAGAGTTTGGCATTAGGGAGTATTCATAGATATATTAGTGTTTACAAAAACGAACATAATCTTAATAAAATAGTGATGGTTTTAAAATGAAAAACGAGCTCTCACTTATTTTTCTGAACGGTTGACGCAGTTCTAACGATTTTTAAAACGTCAACTAGGTAATTTAAAGAAAAAAATACCGACTAAAACAAATAAAAGCATTGTCAAACCATTTCATTTTTCACTACGATAGAATCTAAACGAATAAAATGTTGTAAATATGAAATCGATTTAGTTTTCCGAAGTTTCAACGTTGGTTACAGAAACGATTTAGCCTTGAATGCATGACCGAATACATATTAAATGTAGAAAATAATAAATCTATCTACTTACTAGAATAATTAAAATTATAAGTTTTGTAGGTTTTTTAACTTATTATTTAAAATACGTGAAACATGTTTTGTCAGCGTATTTATATTTTATATTTTGTAAATTTGATTATTCAAATAAAAAGGTCGAAAACGAAATACTTTAATATTATAAAGAATTATTTTGAGGATATATATATATGTGTTTATTGTAAAATTCAAAACGTTGTCAGAAAGATAGTTGGAATAGTCACATATTACAGGTAATGTATTTATTGGGAAGCTTTTTGTCATATATTATATTCTTGGATATCGTATTTTTTTATTCATATTTCTTCAATATATTTTCAATCAGAATATTATTATTGGCATTTTTCTTTACATTTATATCTCATTTTGTTTTATACCATAGTTTATTCTATTTTCAATCATAAAAAAATACGATTATTATTCCATTTTATTCAAATATTTTATTTCATTATAGTTTTGACTACCTTGAGCTTATGTTATTATATTATACTATACGAGTCGTGTCTAATATAATCTAATAAAAACGTTTGATATATTAGAAAATATCTACAAATTTATTTTTATTTTCTAATTTACAATTAAAATAAATAATTTTTGTAATTTAGTATCAGTGTAAGAATAAATAGAATTTTAAAACTATGCTGCAGTAAAGAATTACTTTTTAAGACTCGAGTGTATTGAAAAAAGCACTTAAAATTTAATATAAATATGAAAACAAAACTATTAAGGTGTTTCCATGGAGCTAATAAGATAAGAAAATATGAATATATTATTTGCTATAAGTGTCAAGTAAATCAGTAAAAGATTACACTGCTTTTTAAAAAAATGTTTCTGAAAATAATGTCTAGACAACACAGCAGTCACACTCTTCTTTAAACACTGTATCGAATAAAATGTTTTCTCGGAAAATCAGTAAAAGGATGCATATTTTATTATACCAAATCCAATTTTATTGACACATGTGTGTAAATTATTATTGCACTGTAAAAATATTGTTAAATTTCATGTAGTGTCAAATAATTTAGTGTACAAGAAATAGATGCGATAAATGAGTTATACAGCATATTATTTTAATATTGTCGATTTTTATATTTAGCATAGATTTAAGTTTATTATTATTTTTTTTTTTAGTGGCATATAATTTCTGTTCAGTCCTAATTTTAACGGACGGAGTTGATTGGTACAACGTCCTGCGAAATGATGTCGCTCAGTACTCATTCGTCTAAACTTTAAATATATACTTATAAGCATAACTAATTAAATGCTGGTCCTAAATTTGATTTTGTATTAAAATTCTTCGAAAAATATTCTGTTCTAGAACATAGAACTAATTACTTGTAACTATGTATCTATTTAAAAAACAAAAAAAAATAAATGATGAAATCTTCATATTTTTTTCTAAAAAATGTTGTGTAGTAATATTATTTCAAATCAGGTTAAAAAATTTTTCCGAGAACACTTATATATTTTACCGATAAAGAGATTATTTAGCAATAAAAGAATCGTTTTGCATAATAATTTACGACCCTTTTTAGTAGTATACCGTTTAATACGCGGTGTATAGGTAGGGCCGGATTTGACGGGGTCATTAAGAGCACGTGTCTCGGGTTTCCAAAATGTGTAGGGGCCCCCTAGTCCCAAAATATAAAAAATGTTATATGTGCTCCTGTTCTATATTTGAGAAAAAAAGATAGTTTTTAAAAATAAAAATGTTATTTTAGAAAATTTAAATAGATTGTATTATCATACTATTGCAGTGGTGTCAAGTAAATACCGCTTATCGTGTGAAGTTAAAAATGTTAATAATAATAAATTAAATTGATATACCTCAGTATTCGTTTCTAATAATTTGAATTGAATATTATAACATTAGAGATTCATAATTTTGGAGCAATTACTTATGTCTTACTTTAATGTTTTCCCAGTGATAATAGTGTTTAAAACGTCGCGTTTTATAACAGTCAGTATATTATATAGACACAACTAATATTTATTGCTCCGGAACTAATTTATTAATCAATTATGAGATATAACTTTGGGCTCACGGATTGTGTCGGTTTGGTGTTATATGAACAGTGTTAATGGTGTAATATTCCGGAAAATAATTAACTAAACAGCTATTTCGGCAACGTTGCATAAAAATATATTCTACGCTCAATCGCGTCGCACACTCAATCGTGTTTTACCGGGCTGTGGGTCCATAATATTTCGAGCGTGGCAATAATAGTAATAATATCATTATATAAACGCGCAAACTATTCGTTTTTCATACGGAGCGGTAAAAAAAAAAAAAAAAAAAAAAAAAAAAAAAATGTAAAACAAAAATATCGCATAATATTTTATAGTTCGCGCACCCGCGTCACTCGCCGCGCACAGCATACAATAATAATAATAATATAGTGTGTACATATTATTATTATACGCCGCCGTGTGTGCAGTGCAGCTCGTCGCCTGTGTTGAGTGGGTAGGGTAAGGGGCTCACCCCCGCACTGCATCGGCACCGTCTATATAGCTGCTGCACCGCCGCGGGACTCGGCCCGGCCCCAAGGGTCATTAGCTATGTAAATGGAAACACGTCACGTCGTCGGCGGCACTGGCGAACGAAGTCCCATATAATATGTTGTATATATATATATATATTATTCGAGGCGAGCCCGCGACACTGCAGCAGAATAACGACGGCGTTAAGGTTTTCGCGGACGAGCGGCGGCGGTGAGAAGAGGGGGTTTTCGGAGGGGCAAAATAAAAGTGTACACGCCATATATAATTATGTGCACACACACATATATATATATATAAGCCCGACGGACTTGCCGCGGATTTTTCACGCAAAACGATTCGTCAATCTACGTGCGTGTGCATGATATTATATTATATACGGAGTGATTCGCCGAGCGCCCGTTTACCCCCCATTTTATCGTTTTGAAAAAAAATTTAAAAACATTTTTGGAATTTTGAAATACATAGGTATTTGGAGAGCATATATGTTTTTTGATTCTTGAGATTTTTTGTACTACACTTAATGAGGCCTTGTAAATAGATACAAACATATACATTTTAAATAAGAACCCCCCTACTTTTCAATTGTAATTTGTCCAGAAAATTTTTATATACCTATAATAATATAATTATTTTTTTTAATTTTAAGTCTTTATCATCAATATTAATAATAAATATACACATTGTATAAATAATACAATTCAAATGTAGAGTTATCTAAAAATGAGTGTTTCACATTAAATTTTTGAAAAATTTTAAAATAAATTAACGTTATATATATATATTGTTAGCATAAAAGTGGGTCATTGCACATATAATATATCGTTGGTCGGTTAATATTATAATCTGTGGGGAATCGCTCTAATTGCTAAACGAAAACGCTGTTCTAAATGATTGCACCAAATTGAATAAATTCATTTCAAAATTCAAATTCAAAATACCGACAGCAAAGCGTAGAACCGCGAACAGGAACTGAACCCTATATAATATGAGTATTCCATTTGAAGCCGTTGAGTTCCAGTTCACGGTACTGAACCGTCGTGACGGTTTTCGACCGGAACTCGTTTTTTCATCGCACACACGTGCCTTGTCTCTACGGTTTTTGAAATTTTCGAAATTTGCGTGCACCGAGATGACTTTTTAAGCTGGATCCGCGTGTAAATACTTGAGGATGCAGGAACACGCCTCCGTCAAATCGCCGCGCCGTCATCTCCGCGGAGAATATAATAATAATATATAATATAAAATAGGTCGACCCGACCTATAACAACGCGGCGGCAGTTGAAAAAAAGGGCAAGTGTAGCCTCGAGGGATACAATGGCAAACACGCGCGAAGGGCGAGTGACTCATTTTTTTCCTATTTTATTTTTTCTCTTTTCTTTTTTATTTTTTTTTTCAGTCTGTGTCCCTACAAAACGCTTCGAGTGAGCTAGGGGAACTGCTGCTGGTGTTACGAGTAGGAAGTTTGACTTGATCCACTTAAAATGCCACGGTGAGAACAAAAGTCAACGTTCATTCTCAAAGACAATAAAAATGATATAATATAATGTTATGTTGAATTTCATCCTTTAAAAATGAAAATATACAACTTGATTTGTGTCTGCATAACTTAAAGTATTAACCTTGTATATGATTTTCACTCTTAGTAATAATATTATCTAAAATCATTGTCTGGGCATGTTTATTATCATTAGATTTTTAAAAAAATTATATTATTTGAAAAATAAGAAAATATAAATTGGATACAAACGATGCTCAATTAAAGTTCTTTAAGAAACGTACATAGGTACTATACAAAGATATCGTGACATTTTTGTTAAAATCATTGTCAAAATATTCAAATGTAGAATTTGGTAAAGAATTAATTTATGATACAATTCAGTTCCAAAATGTGTGTCACACAGATTTTTTAAGCTCAACCATATTAATATAAGTAATTAATATCATCCTAATAATGAAAAATATTCTATTACCTGGTCAAAAATATTTAAAGTTTTAACTTTGAATTACTTAATTCAAGTTTTTTTTATCGATCAGTTCGATTAATGCAATGTTTGCGGGTTTGTTATTTAAGTATAATATTACTAGGTATTATTATTTATTTACTTGTTCTAACAAAGTGCAAAACCGTTAAAATAATGATTCCTACTTTTTACTTTTAACATTCATATTTGTATCGGAAATGGTTTCACTTTAGGACAAACCGCCTATAAAATAACTGATTCAACCTAAAATGCTTTTTAAAGTCATTGGCTATTAAATGAATGTTCTTATTATTGTGTCTCGTAGTGTATTTTATTTTCTTATAAATTATATAAATAAGTGGATTTAGTATGAAACCAATTGGAAATTATATACCTAACTCAATATTCTGATTGTGATTATTAAGTACTATTATATAATATCATAGAATTAGTGTCGTCTAGTGCATTACAATTTACAATATAATAAATAGCAAACAATTATAATTCATTATAAAAAAGTAGTTACTAATGTTAATACTGTTTTGAGAATTCTAATTTTTATATTATAAATGCAAAGAACCAAGTATATGACGCATAAAAGTTCTAATTTATAAGAGAAATTATATCAATTTTTTTAATTTCCCTTTTTTCCATAACATAATGTAATTAATCGAAGTAATTAAGTTAGTAAATGTTATAATGAAATAATACGCAAATCTGAACAACAATAATTAAAAAATTATACTGAATACAATGTCTATCCAACAAACCATATATACATATTGTTATTAAAGGACTACCTACTATGTTGTTTTATTTTATAATTATTAATTATAAGAACGAAAGTTTAATCAAGTTTTTGAATGTTAAGTTTCCTAGTCAATAAAATAAAACGATACAACTAACTTAAAAAAATAAAAATAATATTTATTTTTAAAATTCAAAATAATTTAAAATATTAAAAAAATAACTGTTCACATATTTTTATTATTATTTTTACATTTGAAGTATTTTTTTAGGGGCGTAAAATTGCATTTATATTTCATTTTATTGAAATATTATTAACAGAAAATTTACAAAATACTCAATATTATTATAGATTCTTCTTTTCATTGCACTTTTAATGAATACATAAATAATCTTGAAATAATTTTAAATTATAAATCATTAAAAAGTAACAATGTGATGCATAATAAATGTTTTTTAGCAAACATATAATAATGAATCGAATAAGATATAACTTTATAAGTGGTCATGCATAATATAGTAGTGTGTAATGTATTCGGATATCATATATTTTGAATGTAATAATATTAGAAAAATGATTCTGAGTGAAACATCAGATAAAATCACATTACTGAAATTTCAAAATTTGTTGATAGCTGTCAGTAGTTTTACTTATACTTACAGAGAGTCAGAAACTATTGCCAGAAAATTAAAAATTTAAATACAAAATACCATTTCTAATCTATGTAGTTGTTTAATGTATGCAATTTATGTTAACAGAAAAATATAATATTAGTAATAATAATAATTTTTAAAAACTAATTCTTTACTTCACTCAAATTCTAAAATAAAAACTTTTTAAGACAAACTTAATTATATTATTACATTTTTATTCAGAAACTAAAATAACTTGTTTGTTTGAGATTTGGCGGGAAGAGAATGCACGTGAAAAGAATGCAATTTTGGTGTATTTCAGTTTTTTAAAATATGCTATCTAGCAAAAAAAATATTTAAAATTCTCAGGGAACTTTTCCATTAGGTGACACATAATAGTAACTAGTGATTGTATTATTATTTGTTAATGCTAAAATAATCACATTCAAAAAATGAATAAATACATTTGTTATAATTATGATAAAACTCACGCTTGGTATTATTAAACTTCATTTTTATTTATTTCACTATTTCTTTAACAACGACATATAAATTTGATAAATGGAATATATCTCTAAAGTAAATAACCTTTTTAATTAAATTTCTTATTAAGATTCTGTACCCAGTGTTTTTTCTTTCAAAAAGTGTTTAGTCATTACTCACGGAAAAAAAATTGAGTGAAATTTAAATAGGTATAGGCACTGAAAATTATATTAAATATTGTGGAATAAAAATTGAATTATACTCTAAAAAATATTTCACAATTTTATTTCATGTGAAAAAAGTTAAGTCAACTGGTACATAATTATTTTGAATACAATAATAAAATATTTTTCAAATGTTATTATTACGATAATATTTTGGTGGATAAATAACGAAAGAATATTTATTTTTTTGAATATAGACACTATACATTATGTAGCACTATAAACACTTTCCGTATTTAGCATTACTTAAGTATAAATTATTCGTTTACTATCCGCGTGTATTTAAATATATAAAATTTAAGAAAAGTTTCTCTTATAGATTTGATGACAACTTAACTATAGGTATAGTTGTATTATAATCGATGTGCGATTTTGTTGGTTTATAAATAATTTTAAATTATAGTTAGGTACCAACTGTTTTCTGTTTAAATGTTTTACCTAATACAATATATTGTCAACGTTTTCGATATAATATATTGTTATCTACCATTATTGCTGTATAAATGTATAATAGTATGAATTCAGTTTTGTAGTCTCATCGCAGTCCGGGGTACAACTACTGACATTGGAGGTCACTAAAAATAAATTGCTATTCATTAAATCATTTGATATATTAATAATTCATTTTTTTTCGATATTTGATAAAAGTGAAGATGGATTTAAAAAGAAAACACTTCAACTACCTAGATACCTTTTGGTTTATATCGAATGAAGATAAAGCCGAGTTCATAACTGCTTAAAAAAATGGGTGCTGGTAATTTCTTAAGTTACATCTTTCTTTATATAATATGAATTTAATAATTTAATGTTCTTAATAATATCTTATTTTACAAACTTAGAAAATCTAGAACATCAACCCGAGTGAGGCCCCGGTACATTATACATTTTCTCTGTTTTTGGACATAAAAAATATTTTTTTCGACATCTAAAGAAAAAAAAATAAATGTTAAATATCTATATGATTTCAATGTTCCAAAAAGCATCAAAAATGTTGAAATATTCATAATGTATATAAAATCGTATTATATAAACATTAGGTAAAAGTTTCAATTATTTACAGTCAATTGTTTTGTGGGTTAAACCGAAAAAAACGAAATTGATTTCGTCAATATCTGCAGGGTTTGAGTAAAATTGAGTAAAACGAGGTTTTTTCTTAATTTTTCTTTCGTTTTTTCCCAATTGTTTCAAAAGATACTGTAAACTTTCCGTTTTCGTCTGTTAAAAACGCCTATATACTAGATCCAGTTTTCTATCAGAAACCGCCTTCAAAGTCGAAAACCGAAGCTTTTCCTCTATTACTACCTATGTAAAATCGATAGATTATGTAATACCGTGTACCAGGTACATGTATATCATATCTGTGCCGCTCTGCAGAGTCCAACAAACTCGAATGAACCTAATTCGACCCGTGCTATGTACAATAGCGTTCGACGTACCTATACGGTAAATTTTCACGGTGAAAAATTCTCGCTCATGAAGACCGACGGACGGAAAACGAAAAAAAATTCGTGACAAATTCACACCGGTTTGCAACACAAAACGGTATACGCTTGCAGACACACACACACACACACACACACACACACACATATAAATATAAAGGTTTAGAGAGCGCTAGTTGGGGGTCGTTCCGTGAACTTTTGGGCCTCGTATTGATCCAGTGCCCCGTGTTGTGCAGTGTTTATATATATATATAATGTGTATACTCGGCGGCGGCGGCGGCGGCAGCGGCGGGACGTTTGCTCGGTTATTTTGCCTACAAACGTTGTTTTCCCGTCCGACACAACGGTTATAATTGTACGCGTACCACACATATACCACCCGTGTAGATATAGTGGGTGTGTGTGTGTGTGTAGACCAACTTCGCAGTAAAGCTCGCGTGTATTATTTGTTATATCGTATATCACACTCGTGGGAATTTCGTACACGAATGTGTGCAAGTACACGTATATTAATCAATTCCGGGGGAAAAAAACCGACGACGACTATCCGTCCTGGATCTAGAAGATATTAATTTGATTATTATTATTTTTTCGACGCGTTGCCCGCGAGGTATTAGGCATCGTTGCTTATATGCCTACCTACAGTGACGTCTGAGACTTAATCTTTTTCAGGCGTAGTGAGACAAAATTTCACCCGCCCATCCCCTGTCAAAACTCGAAATTTTGTGGTTTTTTTTGTTGGTCTGCACATTGATTTTCGATAATGGTACTTAAATATTGGTATATACCGAAGAATACGCACCATCAGGATCGGAAGCGGTGTTTAAGCTATTTAAAAAAGTGACTGGATTTAATTATACAAGTGACCAAAAAAATGACCTATATGATATCTATCTATAATAGTATTTTTCAATCTCTAAAAAAAAATTTTTTTAATCAAATATTTTTCTTTAAATATTTCTCTCCCCTTATTTTTAATGCGTAGATTGTGTATGTGTGTGTCTGTTTATATATTTACTATTTGTTATATCGTATCATACTCGTTGGAATTTCGTATACGAGTATGTAGGTACATTAATCACTTCCGGGGTAAAAAAATTTTAAAAACGACTGTCCGTCCTAGATCTACAAGATATTAACGCGGTTAACGAGTGTTGTGTTAAATTTCTCGCTTTTAATTTATAAAAACCGTTTTGATATAGGCTTGCACATGTCGTGCGCTGATGAATTTAAATTGAGAAATTCGTCCAATTTAATATTATAATATTATATTTTACACAAGAATAAAATAAAATGTTGTTTTGCCAGTTGAAATATTATTCAACTTTATTAAAAAATGTTCACAGTAACATATAGTTATTTTTATTGAGTTTACGCCAATTAAAAAAAAAAAATTGGTCGCATGAAATTGGTCGTCGGAAGTTGGTCGTTTGGTAAAATTGTCGTGATAAATTTTCGTCACAAGATGTGAATTCTAGTTTAAAAACGTTATGTAGGTATAAATGGACAATAATCATTATTATATATTATATGCACCAACACGTTTTGCTATAATAAATATTATAGGATGTAATTTATTTGGAATCCAAATATGTTTCCTCTATAGTCAATACTATGTGCACGCATTTCAGTTGACCGTGATAGACGTTGTAGTCTGGTACTAAATTTTATAGTTAATATAAAAATAATAATTAATATGCCTCTAAATTTTATAAAAATTGAAAGAAGAAGAAATATGCTTGTGCGTGATGGTTATTTATATCATTTTGAAAGTCAAAATAACGAAAAAACCATAGAAATGTGCTGAAAATTAAAAAAAAAAAATGTATAGCCACAATGAATTCAGACAAATTTTCTGTTTTAAGTAACCTAACTAATATATCACATGTTCATTTGCCCGATATTGCAAAATCGAAGCTTAAAGAAGCTTGCTAGGAAAACTGAACTCAGTACGCAATTTGTTATAGCAAATGTTGCTTCAGAAATAATATATACAATTTGTTTAAACAATAATTAATTTTTTTTAGTATAATATTATAACCTAATAAAATTTTAAATAGACGACCAATTTTATCACAACCTCAATTGAATGTACCCCATTTTTATTTGTTAATATAATGGTATAACAAAACAACATTATTTATTCGAATTTTTAGTGTAAAATATATACATCTAATATACTGTAGTGGATGAATTTCTCAATTTTAATTTATAATCATTTTTTTTATTTAATATTTTTCCTAATGCGTAATTATTTTAATTTTTAATTTACATTAGTTATTATATAAGACGAAACAATAAATATTCTCATGTAAGATAGATTTATTATATAATATTATAATATAACACTATTGTAATGAACAAATTTATCGGTTTGAATTTTGATCTCTTTTAAATTTACCGGACACAACTCATTTGCAGCCCTTATTATTATTTTAACGCGTAAACGCATTGCCTGTGGGGTACCTAAATACCTATATATACGTGTAAGTTGCGATTTCCTATTTGGTGGAAAACGAAAAATTCAAACTGATTTGACTGATTTGATTACGTTTTGGCCTGCGTATCCAGCAGTTGAGCCAATGTATACAGGGTGATTCAAAATTTATATTACAGCCATTTTATTACCTCTGTACAAACAGATTTAAAATATAGAAAAATGTATGATGCGAATTTTATTTGAATCAGAAACATTTAAAACAATTAGTACATTTTATAATGTTTTATAATATATTAGGGGGGTTTTAGGGATCAACTTTAGAAACTCAAATGGGAACTTATACTTTTTTTGCAAACGTAATACGAAGACATTTTTTAAATACATTTTAGTGCTCGAGTAACATTAATTTATGCAAAACTATATACGTGAGATATTTAAAGTTTTTATACATTTCTAAAATTGACTGCCAAACCGCCCCTAAAATATTGTAAACCTTATAAATTGTACAAATCATTTTAGATGTTTCTAAATTAAAAATCTCTCATGTCGCATATTTCTCTCTATTTTGAATCAATAAATTGGCTGTAACATAAATTTTGAATCACTCTGTTTACACACACACACACACACACACACACATATATATTTATATATAAATATTATGAATATATCATATTGTACGTTCGATCTCATTTTCCGATACGTTTAGCGGGCTGTGATTCTCGGCGTGGAATTCGATTATGCGGACGCGTTACACTTCTGCATGGCCAGAAAAACTCATTTTCCTCATTTATCCGCCCCCCTCGTCACGCCCGCCTCGCTGCAAACGGAAGTTTTTCACCCTCCCACGTCGACGCACGAAATTACCAAAAAACACGCGTACCCGTTATATGCGCTATATGGTGTATTACCTACTCTTATGTACCGCGGCTGTACCTGCAGCACTGTAATATATGTTATATATCTATAGAGTATTATCGCGATAGGTTTTTAAGAGGGCGAAAATATTATGTAGTTTTCATTCATGAGTGGGCTTATAATATTGTTATATGAGTGTAATAAAAAAAAAGAGCCCACAATTACTGGCACGCTATTTCATAATTTTTTTTTTAAATTACTCGTTTTTTATCGACTTTAGATTTTATAATTGTAACTAAAACATTGGTTATATGACATTGCGAGACAATGTTTTGATTGTAATAAAATGTTTACGATAAATTAATGTGATGCAAAATCTTTATAGGCATTAAAAATATTATATAATATTTAAATATTTGATTAGACTTTGAATAATTGTAT